>JACEIK010003804.1:34027-80336 GCA_018107945.1 Datura stramonium | reverse complement strand
ATACCTTTCCCTATTGTGTGCTTGCGCCCAGGGGGTAGATAACAGATACAGATACAGTTACAGTTTACAGTTACAGATACAGGAGTCCTCCGGACTCAGACACAGTTATAGTCAGAGGCCATAGCCCGAGCTGCGGACCCAAGGGGGCCGATAGAGGTTCTCATAGTTAGTAGACGAGTGGAGTGATTTATTTTTTGATGGTATAGACCCGGGTAGGGGTATATAGATTGTTTGTTGGTTGGCACCTTCCGGCTTATGGGGGCTAATATTGGTCCTTGTTTGTTATATATATGTATATATATGTTATTTATTAGTTGAGAGACAGTAGATCGCCACGTCGACAAGTATGCTCCTACCTTACTCTTAGTACAGATAAGCTTGTTTCAGATTCCATCAGTCCAGATAGTTTCAGATATTTCCTACTATTCAGAGTTTCTAGTTATGTTCCTTATATTCAGTTATGTTCAGTTTTCTTTGCATACTCGGTACTAGTGGTACTGACGCTTGTTTGGAGTGCTGCATTACTTGCCTGCAGGTACTTACAGACGAGGAGCCGATCCCTCGTGATTCTAGCCAGCTCATAGAGTCATCAGCTCTTGTCGTCCGGAGCTAGACAGCTAGAGGTCTATTTCCTTTCTTTTGTTGTGCAGTACGGGTAGGCCGGGGCCCTGTCCCGACCATCTTATCAGTATTCTTAGAGGCTGCAGATTGTGTATATATCTCCCTGTGGTTAGTTGTGCTGGTCGTGTGGGGCCGTGCGTATATTTAGTTGTTTAGTATTTCTGTTTGTGTTGGCCGTGTGGGGCCGTATCTAGTAAGTAGTAGTGACCTTGCCGGTCACGTAGATGTTCAGTATTTGTTATATTGAGTTAGAGATAACTAGAAAGCATGGTGTCCTTGTTGGCCCGCATAGGTTTCCCTATATGAGTATGATTCTGGTTAGCTGATGTTATAGTATAGGTGGCTATAGGCCCAGTCGGCCGGAGGCTGTCTTTACCGCCGTTATATAGCCCATTGATTCCATGAATCTGAGATAGAGCCAGCCAGGCACCAGATGTGCTTAGGCTCAGTAGTCTAGCAGTCAAGTCCTAATAGGGCACCAGGTGCCAGTCATACCCCCCAAGGCGGGGCGTGACATCTGAATAGCCTCTAATATGACGAGTTGATGGGACAAAATCCTAACTAACTCTACAAGATGAAACTAAAATACATAAAGTAAAGATGGATAGTCTAGTCCTCAGAAGATGAGGACTCACCAATAAATCAATGCTAACTCCTATAAGCTGACTTTGAGCGGGGATGAAGCTAAGAGTCGGGTCTTGTATCATGAAACGATACAACATAGAAGTATGCGGTCAGTACGTGGAATGTACCGAGTATGCAAGGTATGTAAAACCGCTAATATAAGTAAAATAATTTAAATAAAATACATTAAATAAAACATAACATCAGAAAACTGAGGGTAGGGATTGCATGCATTCTTTCTGAAATCATGACTTCTTCATAACACAGTATAACATATTTCAAACAATCATGACTGAATCGATTGACTAGAAGTTGTATTATGAAATTTATAATTAAAAGCTGAACATTGGGTCAAGCCTGCTTTTGAACATGCATTTACATAAATCTCGTAAGTAATTAATATGCATATCTGACATCATGAGGAACAATGGGAGACTCATCTTTTAACCGACATACCACGACAAAGCTTACGTGGTCCCGACTATTACACTTAAGTGGGCAGAGCCATCCAAAACCTTTCCAGGGCTAAGGAGGCTTCCATGATATCTATATCAAGCTGAGGGCCCATTCGGCTAAGTGAAAGCTTACAAGGGAGGTCCCAAGTCATATAGTAGTATAAACCTACGTTGGCGCGTAGTTCGGGGGCATAGGGTGATCGACCCTTAGCCCCCTCAGTGCTAGACTCTTCTCCCAAAAATATGCATATGCTCTACATCATATATAATGAAGCTCAAAATTGTCTATTGACGAATCTAAATAATCAAATACATCTCAAATACGAAATCATGCATATGAGAAGCTTTAGTTCAAAACATACCACAAGTTGAAAACATACTTCGGAGCCTTTGCTCCAAAACCATGTGGTAAGCTATGCATAGGAAGACTTAACTCAAAATACACCACAAGCTATAATATAAAATTTAGGAGTGTTCACTCCAAGACAATGTAGTAAGCTTAGTTCGGGAAAAATCGTCATTTAAACTTAACATGTGGGCTTTGCCCAAAGCTCATTATACTTAGAAATACTCAATTCTCATCGAAAATATATTTGTAAACATGGGTATCTTCAAGTAATTCTTTTCATCATAATATCTCATCATTATCTCATATACTTCACAAATCTCACTTTTCATGATCATCTCATCAATGGGCTTCAACATTCATAAGACTAGAAATGAAATTCTAATTAAAATTAGTATAGAATTAGCCCATGCTTCACAATTCGATAATAAAATGATAATCAACTCATACCTATGCATAGTAATAGATAATTCATGCATTTGGGTAAAAACCCCATAGGTCAATCATAGAATTTCACACTTTTTAGAGAGGGATTGGGCATGGGTGTTGAAGAAACCACCCATTCATAACCCTACATACATGATGGAGACTGAATCTTACTCTCCTTTGAATTCCCAAAAAGGAATTGAAAGAAGTTGAAGAAGAAAACCTTGAATCACCCTTGCTCACCTCTCTATCACTCTTCTATTCTCTTGCATGCATGAATGAAGACTTAGGATAGTTTCCCCCTCTAAAACCCACCTTTAATAGGCTAAAACGACATAGTTTAGGCTTTAGGAACTTAGGAATTATGAAAAGACCCTTACTAATTTCGTAGAAAATAACTTCTAGGTGGTCCTAACTGACGACCTGACGACTCGTCGCTGGAGGGCATGACTCGTTATATCGATCGTCAAGTGCATATCCTTATTCATTCTCTTGGTCTCATAACGGGTCACTTCATGACTCGTCAGGGGTGACCACGACTCGTGGTCACCAGTTGTTGAGTACACTGCCTTACCTCTTCATTTTGCACTCACCTCTTCCCACGACTCTCACCACGACTCGTTACTTCCTCCAACGAGTCATGGTCAGCTTTCGTTAGGTACACTGCCAATCCAATTTCTCAACTATACTTCCTTCCCCCACAAGCCACCTGATGACTCATGGGTTGTCCTCACGAGTCGTGAGACGACACGTCTTGAGGATGCAACAAAAATTCCCACTTTTCCCCATTTTAACTCCTGGTGTCGATCTTTTAGCTCCCTAGGTATAACAATATCTTCCCCTTGGTAATATTCATCCTCGAATGTAGGAAACTAGCAGAAAGCAGAAACATGCAATTATCATATTCAAATACTAATCATTTAAACCAAAAAATATTGGAATGACTACCTCTAATTCCTATCAAATAGATGAATTGATCTCATGCTTCACATACACATCTGAACACATAAAAGAAACTTGAACACATAAACTGAACATGAAAACTGAATATTGTCATAGAGCAAAACTGATACCTCAAGTTGGAACTGAGCCAGTAGAGAATAAGTGTAGGTATATAGCCATCATATCTGCTTCGACTTACCTCGTAGCTCCCTCAACATGCTGATTTCTCCATAACACCTTTACTGAATCTACTTCTGTGTTCCTCAACCTCCAAACCTGACGATCTAATATTTCAACTAGAACTTCCTCATAGCTAAGGCTATCCTTTACACCAACACTATCCACCGAGATTACTAGAGCTAGATCTCCTAAACATTTCTTCAAAAGCGACACATGAAACACAAGATGCATGGAAGATAACTCTGAAGGCAAGTACAACTCATACGCTACCTTACCAACTCTTCTCATATCCGGTAGGGACCAACATAACGGGGACTGAGTTTTCCTTTCTTCCCAAACTGCATGACTCCCTTCATGAGTTTTTCTTTTTTCCTTTCTGAAGATATCTCTCATGAAGGGAGTGATGAGGTTCGGAAAGAAAGGGAAATTCAGTCCCCGTTATGTTGGCCCGTACCGAATTATGAAATAGGCTAGCAAGGTAGCATATGAATCGGAGTTTCCCTCAGAATTTGATCAAGTCCATCCAGTTTTCCATGTATGGATCTTAAAGAAGTTTTTGGGTGATCCAACTCTAGTTATTCTGGTGGACAATGTCGGTGTGAAGGACAGTCTTAATTATGAAGAGGTTGTGGTAGAGATACTGGATCGTCAAGTTCGCAAGGTAAGAAACAAAGAAGTAGCTTCAGTCAAGGTTTTATGGAGGAATCAACATGTTGAGGGAGCTACTTAGGAAGTCGAGGCAGATATGATGGCTAAATACCCGCATCTATTCCCTTCCGACTAAATTTTAGCTTGAGGTATCAGTTTCCTCCTTAGCACTCTATTCAGTTTCATTTTCAACTCATGTATCCAGTTTCTTTCATGTAAATGGATGTATGTGTGATTCAGGAATTTAGTTCAGTCATGTAGTTCTAATCGGAGTCAGTCACTCCGTTAGTTTCCAACACGTATGTTCAGTATGCATGTATGATGATTGCATTTATCTGCTTTTCAGTATGATTTTCAACATTTGAGGATGAATATTCCTAAGGGGAGATGTTGTTATACACCGAAAGCCCTAAGATCAGACCCGGGAGTTCAAATGGAGAAAACAATAATTTCTACACCAAGTCATAGGACGGGTCGTCCAGTGACCCCTACGGAACCCCACAAGTCGTTAAGTGAATCATGGGGAGAGGCTTGAACTTGGTTGAAAATTTTGGAATTTAAGTGACCACGAGTGTATCCACAAGTCGTGGTCAGTACCACGAGTCGTCATGTGAGTCGTGGTCAAAGGTTGGGTGAAAGTTGGAAAATTTAGGTAGTGTACCTAACAGATCAGTCACCACGACTCATCGGGTACACCATGAGTCGTGATGTCCCTTGTGGTGACTCTAAGAAGAATTCTAGTAGTGCAAGTAACGAATGCAGACCACATGTCGTGGCTAGGGACGACGCATCATTAGTCCCTCGTTGGGACTAGCAGTTTGTTTTTCCCTGTGAATTTATTAAGGGCTTTTCCATAATTTATGTTCTCCTAAGGCCTAAATTACGTCATTTTAAGCTCAGAATAGAGTGTTTTAAGAAGGGCTAAGTCATTCTAAACCTATCCTAATTAATGCATGCATGTTTAGAAGCTTGAGAGCTGATCAAGTCTAGTTCTACAAAGTTCTTCCTTAATTCTCTTTGGGCAATAAAGGAACTGTGAAAATTAGATTCCTTCAGGTATGTAAGGCTACGAATGGGTGCAATTGTCCACACCCATGCCCAATTCCCTCTCAATTCATGATGTTTTAATTGATGATTCCATGGATTTTTACCCAATGCATGAATTCCTAAGCTTCAATCATGGGTATGATCTAGGCATGTTTATATGATGAATTATGATTAATGGGCACACTTTTTTAAATTATAAATTTCGTTTTCAAGTTTTCTATACTATGATACCCATCCATGAATGTTCATGAAAGTTGAGATCTATGAGATATGTGTTCAAGCATGATGAGATGTTTATGAAGAAAGTATTATTTCCAAATACCCATGTTTATGTTTATGTTTTCAAAGTGAATCAACCACATCAAGTATGTTTAAGTATTGGGCAAGATCATATGAACAAGTATGTTTCATGATTTCTAATTAGCTTACCACATGGTTTTGGATTCAAGACTCCCATTATTTTCAAATTTTTGTGGTATGGTTTGAGCCAATGTCTTCATGTTATGATTTCTAATTAAGCACATATGTTATTAGCCCACTTTGTCACTAGACGATGGTCGCGCCTTCACGCCGAAAAAAGCGATGGAGAGCATATGCATATTTTTTAGAGTAGTGTCTAGCATCGAGTAGGCTTAGGGTCTGTCAACCCTATGCCTAAGAACAACGCTTCAAAGTAGGTATGTTCATATTATTTGAACCTCCCCTCAGCTTCCCCTACCCCCAAGGGGCATTCAATTTGATATCTATATCACGGTACATCCTTATCCTCGAAAGCTTTGGATGACTCGCCCACTTGAGTGTAATAGCCTGACTATGTTAGCTCTATCATGGTACGTCGCTATATGATGAGTCTCTTGTTCCTTGTTGACTTTAATTATGCATGTACATCACCTATGATATTATGCTTTCTGCAGTTTGATCCAGCTGTCGGGCTTTACTTATGATTATCGCTTCGCCTGGGGTCATTCCGATTTAGTTATGATGTCTTGCTATGTTCAAATCATGATTTAGATAGCATGCAACCCTACTCTCAAATCTTATCTTTGATTATATTTTATTATATGAATGATTTAATGATTTTACTTAATAGCAATTTTACATACCTTGCATACTCGGTACATACTCACGATTGACCGCATACTCTATGCTATAATGTTTCATGATACAGGTCGATATCCCGACTCAAAGCCGCCGCTAGTCATATTACCAGAGTTTGCTTTCCTTAACCTCGCTGGCGTAGTCCTCATTTGGCGAAGTCCTTCCATATATAAGATGTATTTTTTCTTTTAAGTTTTCGTGACCATAGTGAGTTAGTTGGGATCTTGTCCTATCGACTCGTCGCATAGAGGCTTTTCCGGATATTGTTTGTGGTATTCCGCTTAGATTGATATATGTATTCGTATGTTATGTTTTGTTTAGATTTACCCTATGTTATTTATGTTGATCTTATTTTTAAGTGAATGAGTAAGATGTTATGTCTATGGCATGGGCTGACTTGGAGCCCGGTGGGGTTCTTTTTCTCTCATGTCTCGATCCCTACTTATGTTCCGATCTTGACAAACTTGGCATCGTGAGCATTAGGCTCTTAAAGTATCCTAGGTGTCTCGTAGTTGTGTTAATAGAGTCTTTTCACAGTGTGAAGCACACTAAGTACTTAAGAGGCTATGGATGTTTAGAAATATTCTCTTTTTTCTTGATCTAAGTCTAGACTAAATGTCTCTATCCATCTAAACGTGGTTATACGCGCTATGTAAGCATGCCTCCCCAGAGTTAATGGAAGGAGAAATGTAAATAGAAACAGCCTACGAGAATGGCAATAGAGACGGCACGCAGCCTCACTGAGCCTCACGTGAGCACGCATACCAGCTCCCAACCGTGCATAGTTCAAGGCAGCCATTCGTATGTTAGCTTAGCCTGACTCGCGAGGTCAATTAGCAGGAGGTAGAGCATGATGTCCTCGTAATGGGAATGTAGCGGTGGCAAGAGTTAGAGACTTTCTGAGATGAACCTTCGACTTGTTAGGATCGAAGGTGGATGTAGAGTTCATTGAGGAGATTCTAAAGATCACCTAAATTTTGGGAGGGCCAGAATGACGGCTTCGTATTCTCCCACAAATACCTAGTGGGCACCCAGCCATCGTCCCACCAATGATCTTCACTCTACGCTTCGCTATGGGTGTGCCATCCAAGTCCAACTGTTATCCGAGGATGAGCATCGTGCTCGAGAGGTTAGAGTAGAAGACATGCACAGACGTTCCTCCATAGTATACCGTATGTACAGACACACAGTATAGTGTTTGGCCGGCATGTGTGCTTGCTTCAAAAAGGGTGAAGCCTGGACACATGCTTAGGATTGCCTGTGCTACCTGATTAGGAAGTCATGATAGGCCGAGGCCCAGCTCTTTCTAGTTCAAGAGGCTCCACCAAAGACGCCTGTACCTTAACAGCACTTACTAGTACGTGGCGGACAACGCTAAAATAGATTTCATGCCCTAGCATCCCATCAAGAGTAGGAGGTCTCTCCAAATGTAGTCAGTGGTATGTTACAATTATTCCATCTCGATGTATGCATTGTTAAATCCGGGGATACTTTATCTTTTATTCCCTTTATGTTACAGTTTCTGAGTCGGCCCCGAGATTTTACTTAACCTTCGCCTCTACTCTAAGTTAGTGATTCAATATAGATAGACAGTATATAGAAATTTCCCTATCATAGTCCATCAAAGCCAATGAACAGATTAGTAGCGTTAGCCATGACCAGCTTTTGATGTTATACTTGGCATGGATTAGCTATTTGCATGCTAAGTGCCTACTAATTTAGAACCCAAGTAGAATGCAAGATTTCTCGGGGTGGAGCCAAATTTCCTTTAGAGCAGTATGGGTAGTTCAGCTTGTACTTAAATCATTTCATTTCCTACCTTAAGGCCGAAGATCATTTTAATGGTTGAATGTATCATCTAGTTAGGTTAAGGATGCTACATTCAATACCCGACTATCCAAATGGGCCCAAGAGTATGTGAGTATCCGTATGTTTTTAGATGATCTATCGGGAATTCCTCCCAAGCCGGAGATTGATTTTGGTATTGAACTTTGTTGATATGAAGCCTATATCTATTCCTCCTTACATAATGCCCAGATGAGCTACAGAATTAAAGGAGCAGCTGAAATACCTTTTAGACAAGGATTTCATCGTATCGAGCAAATCCCCGAGGGGTGCACCGGGCCCTTTGTCTTGAAGAAAGATGGTTCTCTTCTGATATGCATTGATTATTGGAAATTAAACAAGGTCACCATCATGAATGTATCCCTCCCCATGATTGATGATTTGTTTGACTAGCTTCAGTGGTGCTAAGTGATTTTCAAAGATAGATCTCGGGATCCTGATACCATCAACTCATAGTAATGGGAGAGTGACATCCCGAAGACAAATTCTTCAGACTTCTAAGATATACTATGAGTTTGTAGTTAGCACTTTTGGACCAACGAATTCTTATGTAGCTTTTATGGATTTAATGAACAAGGATTCAAGACATACTTGGATACGTCATATTGTGTTCATGCATGAAATCCCGATATACTCTTGGAGCGAGGAGGAGCATGATGCCGATTTGTGGGTTGTGCTATAGGCTCTCAAGGATCACCAAATTGTATGCTAAATTTAGTAAATGTGATTTTTTGGTTGAACTTAGTGGCATTTTTGGGTCATACAAAGGTCAAGCAAGAGTGTACAGTAGACTCGTAATATAAAAGCGCAAAGAATTGGCCTAGATCGGTGAATCCTTCTGACAAAGGTGAGCTTCTTTGGGTTTAGCCGGGTTTTACGTAGATTTGTGAAGGGGTTTTCATCTATTACGTAACCATTGACCAAACCGACTCAAAAGAAAGTGAAGTTCCAATGGTCCGAGGCTTGTGAGAGAGCTCTGCTTGATAACTCGACTCACCTCGAAGACCTGTTAAGTCTACCCGAGGGTACCGATGGGTTTGTGGTATATTGTGATGTTTCAAGGGTCAACCTTGGTTGTGTATTGATGCAGATGGCGGTTATAGCATATGCTTCTTGGTAGCCGAACGTTCATGAAAGAATTACCCGACCCATGATCTTGAATTAGGGCAAAATAGTATTTTCCCTTGGAAATTTGGAGACACCATTTGTACGGGGTCCATGTAGATGTGTTTATTGACCACAAAAGCCTACAATATCTATTTACCTAGAAGGAGAATCTACGTCATAGAAGGTCGTTGGAGTTACTTAAGGATTAGATATGAGTGTCCTCTACATCCCGGCAAGGCTAATGTGGTAGAAGACGCTCTTAGTAGGCTTTCTATGGAGAGTTTGTCCCATGTATATGAGGGGGGAAGGAGCTAGTGAAGGAGGTGCATCATCTTGCAAGGTTAGGGAGTCTGCTTTTGTTGACTCAATTAGTGGTGGTGTTATTGGTCTACCGTATCGAATCATCCTTGGGGACTAATGTAAAAGCTAGACAAGACGAGGATCTTATCCTTGTGAAATTAAAGGAAACCATTAAAAATCAGAAGGTAGAGGTCTTCTTTAAAGGGGGAGATGGTGTGCTATGATATTTGGGTCAATTGTGTGTACCGGATGTTGATAAATTGAGGATATTCATATTGCATGAGGCTCATTGTTCAAGGTACTCTATACATCCAAGTACCACTAAGATATACCGTGAGTTGGTGGGAAGTCTATTGGTGGAATGGCACAGTGCTGATATACCAGAGTTTGTAGCTAATTGTCCGAATTGTCAAGAATCTGGTGTTGAGCACTGCAGACCAGAGGTACTTCAAGACAACGCATTCTAATTGGAAGTGGGAGGAGATCAATATGGACTTCATCATAGGGTTGCCTCGCACTTGTCAACAATATGACACCATTTGGGTGGTTGTGGACAAGACCAAAGCAGCTCATTTCCTACCAATCAAAAGTACTCACTTAGCGGAAGATTATGCTAAATTATAAATTTGGGAGTTAGTTCGGTTGCATGGAGTGCCCACCATCATCATATCGGATAGAGGTACTCAATTTACCTCCTAGTTTTGGAGATTGTTTCGTAAGGGATCATGATTGTGTCAAGTAGCATAACATTTCACCCGCAAAAGATGGTCGTGGAGCATCTATTCAGACTCTCGAGGACATGCTGAGAGCGTGTTTGGTTGACTTCAAGGGTAGTTGGGATGACCATTTTCCTCTCATTGAGTTTGCGTGTAACAACAACTACCATTCCAAAGATTCGATGGCTCCGTTTGAGGCTCTATGGGTGGAGATGTAGATTCCTAATTTTTGGTTTGAAGTTTCCATGAAGCCGTGACGGTAGACCGCATTTAGTCCATGATGCGATGGAGAAAGTTCAGCTTATAAGGGATAGGACAAAAAGCTCAAGGCCGTCAAAAGTCCAATGGGGATGTGAGGAGGAGAGAACATGAGTCAGCTGATGATTTAGTGTTTCTAAAGGTGTCTCCCAAGAAGGAGTGATGAAGTTAGGAAAGAAAGGAAATTGTCCCTACTACGTTAGTCCGTAATTTTCAAATTGTGAGATGTGTGGGCAAGGTAGCCTATGAGTTAGAGTTACTCCTCTCGAACTAGCTTTAGTTCATCTAGTCTTCCATGTATCGCTCTTAATGAAGTGCTTGCGTGACCCGACTCTAGTTGTTCTATTGAGAGCGAGGTGCGAAGGACAACCTTAGTTATAAGAAAGTTTTTGTGGAACACTCGATTGTCGTTTGAAAGAAAACAACAAAGTAGCTTCAAATAATAGCTTTATGGAGGAATCAACACACAGGAGCTACGAGTGAAGCCGAAGAAGATATGATGGCTAAATACCCACATCTATTCTTCCGCCTCGCTCGCCTTGAGGTATCGCTTCTCCTTAGTATCCTATTGAGTTTCATGTCTGTACTTCATGTACCCCGCCTTATTTCATGTCAATGTATAAATGAGTGATTCATGGATTTAGTCTACCATGCTCCGACCTGAGCCACACCACTGCTTTTCAACACGTATGTTTAGTAAATTGATATGATGATTGCATTTATCTTTTCGCATGTGTTTTCAAATTCGAGGATTGTTCTTAAAGGGGGAGGTATTGTAATACCCATAAAATAGTAAGATCGACCCGAGAGTTGAAGCGGAGGAAATAGGATTTTCTACACTGTGTCGTAGATGAGTCGTCCAATAACCCTACGAGTGGTTAACTCGACTCGTGAGATAGGAAGGAGTTAAGTTAAGATTTTTTCCTTTTGCTTGACCACAGACAAGCCACGACTTGTAAGGCAACTAGTCATTGAGTCACTCATGCTCGTGAGTTGGTATGAAGGTGAAATTTTGGGCAAGGCACATCACTTACTCCTAAGCACCACGAGTCGTTGGGCACACCATGAGTCGCGGTGTCCTCGTGGTGACCAGGGATGATAAGTTTCCCAAAGGCCGACAATGAAAGGTGAACACAAGTCATCCAGCCTCGTGGACCGGCAATGTGTTTTTCCCTTACGAATTTATTATGGGAATTTTCATAATTCCTAATTTCCTAACGACCGAACTAATGTCTAGCCTTAATAGTGTCTAATAAGGGTTAAGTCATTCTAAGCCTATTCTAATTCATGCATGCAAGCTAGAGGTTTAAGGGATGATCGCTTCGCCTCTTCAAAGTTCTTCCTCAATTCTCTTTGGGCAATCAAGGAAGTTGTGAAATCAGATCTCTTCAAGTATGTAAGGCTATGAATGGATGCAATTGTCAACACCCATGCTCAATTCTCTCTCAATTCATGAAAATTCCATGATTCAATTACTAAATATGAAATGGGTGTTTAGTGGTCACGCAATGATGACGCCAACCCGCACCTAATGAACTTCGTAGGAATATGCAGGGCGTACAGCTGCCCTGAGTAAGCCAGATGCCATACGGCTCGACTCTTCCCTTTTCTCTATCTAGGGAAGCAACTTTGTGGTTATCATAGTTGCCCAATGATTCCATAACAAACTCTGAGGGAGCTTAAACAGCTCTTTTTTGGAGGATTCTTTTTCCCCATCCAAGACGTTACAACTAAAGGATGAGATCTATAAGTTTTTACGATCAAGACTCGAGGCACTTCATGAAACTTGGTTCAAATTCAAAAAGAAGTTTACTAAGTTCCCCAACCATAAAATTCTAGATGATAGCTTTGTCGGAAATTTTATGTGGCCTCGAACAATAGCACCAAGGTTGTAGCGGCACACTACAAACCGAGGAGCACTACTAAGTCACACCTCTGAATCAAGTTTCCAATTCATTCTTGATAGGGTGACTAAGACAAACAAAGGCATGGCATACGAGAGGCCGATGTAGTGGTAAGCACATATGCTATTGGTTTGACCGCAAAACCAATGAAGAAAAGTTAAGAAGAAGAGCATGACGAGGAGTTGGCTCACATGCGCACATCATTGGACTTGCCGACAAAGTATATTATGGGAGATGGAGTCAAACAGTTAATGCAAACAGACTAAGGAAGGGAGAAAGGAGTCAATTAATCTGATTGAGAGGAGGCAAACTTTTGGATAGCCATGTGGTGGGTTTTCAAACCAACGCAAAGGCCCGAAAAGACAATTGACGGCATGTCAAAATCAGCGTCGTAACAAGTATAAAGACAAGTACAAATGTGGTGGCCGGGGTTACAGAGATAGAGCCGAGGTCGTGAGCGCAAAGGTGATTGGAGGCCCAATGATGGTTATCGCAATGACTGTGTCAATTCTATGTGCCTCGCCAAGAACAGAAGGAGGGGCCGGTCAATCAAAGTTGGAGAGCACATGGCGAGATGTTGAAGAAGGTGAGGTTCACCAACGATCCGCCGAAGGATATCCGAGGTGTGATTTTCTGCGTATGGGTGAAAAGCAGGAATCACATGCTACGCCATCAAGAAAATGGAAACCTAACTTGGGAAAACTATCACATCAATGAAACCTAGACAAAAGGGTACACTACTCAGCCTACACCGTCCAAAAAATCCGAAGAACGATGCACATTGTATGACAATAATGACTAGGAGTGGTAAAACTACGCTGACCCCTGCTTCAGCTGGAAGTAGAATGGAAAAAAGAGAGCATAATGGAGGATGATGACACAAGTGTTGAGAAAGAGACTCGGTGAGTTGCAAGAAAACCAGAGGTGAGAAGGAACTTTCCAAGGATCAAGGGGCAACACAAGTGCAAAAAGCTATCCCACGACCACCACTACCATTCTCCCAAAGGATGAAGAAGAAGGTGGAGAATGGTAAGTTCAAGAAATTCCTTTCAACGCTTGGAGCAAATGTCTTCAGAACAAACCATTTGTTGAAGCATGAGAAGATATCAGATATGAAAATTTTATAAAGGACCTAGTGACAAAGAAAAGATCTATGAGCGTGAGCCTATTGACAATGTGCATCACCGTAGTTCCACAACCACAGTTAGCATAGAAAAAGGAGGAACCCAAAGTGCTTTCACTATACCATGTATGATTGGTAATGTTGGGTTCGCAAGGGCACTCTATGATCTCGGGAGATAAAGATTAATTTGATGCCCTGATGTATTCAAGCATTGATAGGATTGGAACTCCTACACCGACCAACATACAACTACCGAGGGCCGACAAAATAGTAAAGAAACCGATGGGGATCATGATTGATGTGCTTATCAAGGTAGATAAATTTATATTCCCATCAGACTTCATGATTTTGATCATGAGGTTGATTATGAGGTCCCTATCATTTTGGGTGACCATTCCTTGCGACCGGGAGAGCCCTAGTAGATGTAGAAGCCGTCTGCTGAAGTTTAGGCTAATCAAGAGGAGATCACATTCAACATCTACAAGACAATGAAGAAACCAAGGAATTTAGTGTGATCTCTGAAGATTGTGAGGGGACGAGTATTTAATCACTTCGGTAGCCTCGAGTAGTCAAGAGATTTGCATCGTGTCGTGATGTTAAATCGTACACTTCGGGAGGCAACCCAAGTGGTAACGTGAAGTCCGGAAAGAAGCAGACATGTTCTCTCTCCCTATGATCTTTCTAGATGATGCTTCAGACAAAGCTAACTTTTTAAAAAGCGGGAGGAGGTGTACTTGTGATTGTTGGGATTTTGTTCATTCGAGGGTTTCTTATCGTGTTTCTTTTCCCTCAAACATTCTATAGTAGAACCTACATGTGTAGGATTTTTTATTTTTTAGTTTGTGATTTTTATTTAATTAGAAAGTAGCTTAGAGTACTCATCCAATAGAAAATTGCACAAGTTTTGTTTTTTGTAAAAAAATGGACCCCGTTTAAAATTTCGATACATTAGCTATGTATTTAAGAAAACATGGAATGATTGCCGTGGATCTTTGGAGTCATTTGTTTTTCAAGATGAGTAGTTTTTATGCCATGTATACACCGGGATCGGTGAGGTGAAAATAGTTCATGTGCCATGTGTGAGAGTGAGGTATATTAATCGCCCGATATTGTGTTGAAGATCTAGAACTTGCTAGGTTGGTCTCGCATAGGCTAAGGATGGCTGGTTAGGATATTATCATAGACCATTGTTTTTTATTCATTGTTAGCCTATATTTCCCTAATACAAAAGTTTCATGAATCCCTGATCCCAAGTTTGAGCCTTAATAGACTATGTTTCTTGATTTACCGATTAACAATACCTATTTTTTTGTAATAAACCCGTTTTTGGCCCTGGTCCCTGTTTGGATATTGTGAACCTTCACAAAAGCAGAATGCTTAAGGTGAGGGTGCTAGAGTAGGGTGCATAAAAGGTGGGAATGGAAGAAAGGAAAAGGAAAAGAAAAGAAAAGAAATGGTGGAAAATTAGGTGTGGTGATGAAAAGAAAAGGATGAAAAATGTTGTAAATGTTGAACAATAAAGCTCAAAGAAATTTTGAAAAATTAAAAAATTAAAACTCACCACACCCATGCAAATGTGAATAAAAAGGAGAACAAGGGGAAAAAGGGAATGAAAGAATAAAATGATAAATTAGGTGAATGGTTTAGCCAATGTATGTAGTGCCAAGGAAGGAATAGTCACTTATAAAATATTTCATCTTTATCATGTCCATCCGTGAGCCTCCGTTACAAGCCATACCAAGTCCTATAGTGATCTTAACCCGACTATCTAAAAACCAAACCAAAGAGAAAATAAGGGCAAGTCTATGGTATATGACACATAATACTTGTAACTTCTTTGAGAGAGTGCGCGCCTTTACTTAGTCCCATATCGCTTCTGACATTTCACATCTCGAGTGGGAACTTCATTTGTGTCGTATGGATTATGCTTGCTTTTACTATTGGACTGTGTGAAAAACATTAGTGATGACTTGACTACCTCGTTGATAGCTAGATGACATGTTTTTGATCCTTGTTTATGATGCTGAGGTTGCTTGTAATGCATGAATACGGGTTTCATGAGAAATGGTCAATAGAGTTTGCATAGAAAGTGTGCTTATTTGAGTATTGGCTATTGTATCTAAGTCTCCATTTTCTTTTTGAGCGTCGTGTTTTAGTTTTCTTTGCCCGAGGACATGCAAAAGCCTTAAGTTGAGGGTGCTGGATTGCTACGGGTTTACAACACATTCGACAAAACTAAGAAACAACATGGGACTTAGTTGTACTTATGTGGATATGAGGTACTATTCCTTTTGTTACAGGATAAACAAAGTGTTGGAATCCAAAATTACAAAATATAGCTTAAAAAGTGCAAATAAAAAGTTCGGTATTCACAAGACGGATCGTAGGAAGGACCTATGAGTAGTATTGGTGGCCGAGAAGTTGCCGAAAGTTAAGGTTCAACGTATGTGACCCCGAGTCCTGAAGACGATTCGTAACAAGCCTGTATGAGTCGTGATGAGGAAGTCGTAATGAAATCAATAAGAATTGCATCTGATTCTAACTCCTACAATGAGAAGAAAGTAAAACCTGAGCCAAAGGTACGAGTCGTACCATTCATTGTGATGAACTTAAAAAACTGCACCTTTGATTCAAAGTACGGGAGCTCAATACGAAGTCGTGAGTTTATGGTACTAGGCCACCCGTATCCAACACTTATCCAGAATTCAGCTAGTTGAGATTGTATGAGAGAAAGCTACGGATTGTTAGGAGCATGCTACGGACCGTAGGAGCATGCTACTGACGTAGGTCGAGCCATGGTACTAGCGGTGATGTATATGGAAATTCACCCTATTTGTTTTAAAAGGATTCTTGTGTCTCGTACAAATTATATTTTAGGTTTTATTTTTTATAGAGGACACGCTTGATAGTTTTAGAGAGTAGAAACCTTAAGAAAAAGAGGATTGAGTTAATCTTAACTTGTGATCAACCCGTTCTGAATTTCTTCGTTTTACTACTTGTTTTTTCAAGATTTGTGGAGTAATTTAAGGAACTTTTTTTCTCACATCCTTCTTGGAATTGCATCGCATATGACATATCACATATGTGTATCTGTAGTCTATCAAATTATATACATCCGTACACACATGCTAGAGGGTCTTATTTCTTTCCTTCAGTCATGACTTGTAGGGGAATCTAGAAATTCATGTACCGTACATCTGTACCATATGAAAATCTTAGCATATCTATCTATGTACTCATATTCGCACACTGCCGTATGAACATTGAGTCATACCTTTCTCGTGTACTCATCCCTGCTTCTCACTCATGCTCTCCTTAGGTGCTATAGCCACTCATGTTTAAGTGTTCACACACATACTCGAACGTACTAATCGCTCATCCGAATACTCACCCTGACACCTATCCTCTCATCTCGAGTAAGGATGTCTCTGCCCTCCCGTCTCAACATGTTTCCCATTCTCTCAATTAGTTACTAATGTGCTATGAGTTTACAACACTTTCAACACTTAAACTGAGAAAATAACATGGTGTAATACCTCGAAGGTGCCTAATATTAGACCCGGATTTAAAATTTGAAAGTTGGCCGAGACTGAAAACCCACAGATGGATGACCCAACCCGATCATTGGTCCAACTAATGACCCGTAGGAAGCAATTGCCGAAAGGGCCGTGCTCCAGACAAAGTGGAAACAACAGTGATGTGATGACTATTGTTGGGAACAATGAGTCATCATTTGTAACCTTGGTGGGTATTGACTTTAGGATTATGGGATGTAATCTGTCATCCCACGACCCGCCGTGTGAGAGGAGATGAGTCATTGTCATGAGTCATTGTATGGGAAGCCTTTTTCCAAAGGGACTCAATCTGAAGGGTAACCAAGACCTACTGAGGTATCAACGAGTTGCGCCGAGGCTTGTTGTGGGAGAAGTACACAGTCTTCAAGAGAAGTAACGATCGAATCATCGATTCATCAAGGTAAGGATGACTCGTCCCGTGAGTCATGGGCTGAACCCGAGATCGTGTGGATTTGGTAGTGCAGATGAGAAGGACGGATACGCAGTCGTGGTATCCACTAACGACTCGTTGATACGCTCGTTAGTTCACCCTATGTAGATTTTAGGGTTTTTCATTATAGGTATTTTCTTCATTCCTATGCTCTAAGGTCCTAAAACTACGTTTATGTAATTTTCCGAGTGTACAAGATACGTGGCCCTCAAACCTGTTCATTCTCATGCATGCAAAGTTAGAAAAGTTTATAGGTGATCAAGCTGGGCCTTCAAGGTGTTCTTCATCAATTTCCTTTGGCTTTCTTAGAGTGGTGAAAATTGATTTTACCTGTGCATGTAGGGGTTATGAATGTGTGTTTGCATTCACACCCATACCCGATCTTTTCCTAATTCATGAAATTTGGATCAAAAAATTTCTTATGGGGTTTTAACTTAAATCTTGTGGATTCTAATGATTTATTAATTGTAATTTTCTTTTGTATTTGTTATATTATATTTTCTTAATTATGATTAGGTTCTACAACTATTTTGATCATACAAGTGATTGAGATTTCAATTTCTATTAAATTAAGCCCAATTAAGCATGTTCTATGGTGAATCGAGTTATGATCTTTACTTCAACTATTGATATTCATAAACCCATAATGATTTAGCATTTGAAATATGAATTTATTAAAATACCCATTATGATTTGATGATTTTCAAAGTATATGTATGATCTACAAGTATGCATGAATCCCATGTTTACTTAATTATATTTTTCGGTCGAATTGCTTAATGCCTTACCCTCATGGATAGTTCACGTATTTACAATCACGCTTATGATTATCACGATTTAACTAGCTTATGAATATCATGCATGTTATACTATGAGCACTATATATGTTTTGGGAGTAGTATTCGACACCGAGTAGGTTCTGTGGCCCAGATTCCGCTCAATTTAATATGCCATAATAGGACATGATGAAACTTCTGCGGATCGTCCCCGTCCATAATGGTCCTTTTTCATGGTGATATCATGCTTTTCATAGTTCATACCCTTGGAAACATATCAATGCCCTTTCCGACTAGGTTACGTGCCTGCCCATGTGTGCTCGTATAGGGTATTTCAATAGAATCTTCCATTGTTCCTCATGATTTTGCATATTTATGATTATGTATATTGAGTCATATTTAATAAATCTTTTCTCCTATGATTATGATTACGATTGAATTAGAAATGTTTTGAAAACCTTGAGCCTTATGTTATTGTATGCTATTTATGTTATGAGCATGTTGTCCTACTCTTATAATCATTTATGAGTTTTGTGCATTTTAATGTCCTTTTTACTTACCTTGCACACTCTGCACATTCCACGTACCGACCACATACTTTTATGCCATATCGTTTCATGATACAGATCCTAGCCTCTGTGTTCATTGATAAGGGGCATATTTATATGCCCAACTCGATACTCAAATGTATACTTTTGTCTTGCTTGTCCAATAACGGTGTACATTCTCATGTAAATTGTACGGAAGTGTGATTTTATACTAACCAACATGATTAGCGTTGTTTGTAGGAAAACATGCTTTTGATGGAGAAAAATGACATTTGGGAGAAATCGAAGATGAATGAACGAGCAAGGAAGCCTGCTGATGAGCAAGGAACACAAGGGTTCGGGCATGAGCCGTGACACGCCGCTATCGCTGGATGCAATCCGCCCGGGAATTAAAAAGTGCAAGAAATTCCGTGAAGATCTCGCGATCGCCGTGCCACGTTGGGAGTAATTTCTCCTGCATCTTGCACTTCCCGTGAGGGTCTCGCGATTGCACCGTGGCACGCTGGCCATGCTCCGCTGGCATGCCATGCCACGTTGGAAGCAATTACCCGCGGACACTTCAGAGCTTCACAGCCGCACCGTGTCACTGGTGCGTGCTCGCGATGCACTCCGTGACACGTTGCTTGTTATTCCGGAAAATTTATCCCTAGTATAAATAGAACACTTAGGTTCATTTTCAATTATTCTCGACTTGGTGGAGCAAGAACGGGTTACAGCGCTTTGAGGACTTAAAAATCTAGGGTTTTCTATCCCTTCTTCTTCCTTTCAATTGTTCGCATGATTTCCATTCATTTAACGATGTTCAATCCACAAATGAGTGGCTAATTCTCTTTCTTGCCGAGGTTATGAACTATTGTATTGAAATGTAATTGTTGAATTGCTGGTTTATTTTATCCTTTCTTCCATGGTTGTTCTATTTAATTCTTGTTCTTACTAATGCTAATATCTGGCCAATGTTAATGTAAACTAAAGTCCTATTTCACCCGGAGAGGGCAAGAAACCGGAAAGTTGTGAATTAATAGGATATGATCTGTTCTTTGTTTGGGAAAATTGGGAATTGATTTACCTTCAAGATAGAAATATACCCGAAAGCTCTATTAGTCATGTGTGGAACCTGCTTTGTATGGCTAGAACATGAATTTCTTCATCACGTAAATGTAGGTGGAAGGTTCATGATTCTTAAGTTGGGTTAAATACGAGAGTTTTAATCTGAAGGCATAAGTTCCGACTAGCAACCGGAGGAAAGATAAACCATGTATAATGATAATTGAAACATGGAATCTGATCTAGAAAAGTTTCGAGGTATTACAAATAATTTGTATTTAATTAATTAAATTAATATTTATTTTAATTTAATTCTAAAGTTTTTTTTATTATATATAAAACATATTTACACTATTGTCTTCACTGTTGTGGTGGTAGTAAATTAACACTTGAAAAGGTTTCACCGTAGTCCCGTCCCTCGTGGGTTCGACATTCTGGTTCTTAAAAAAGAGCCACTATAGTACTCGCACGACCCGCACACCTGCGGGCTCATCATTCATCCCCGCGCAGTCTATCTCGTAGTTAGATATCAACCCTTTTGGTGAGTACTCATGTTCCGAGGGCCATATGTTCGTATAGTATGTTTCTTTTGTTTCGCTTTGCTGGGCTAGTTGGGGATGTCGTCCCCATCACCCATTTGGTATGATAGAGGCTTTAAGACTAATTAGACTTGGATCACTAGCAAAAATATCATGCCTGATACGCTTACAACTTGAATTAGTCATGTTGTCTAAGTTATTTTATACATTTTCATGTAATTTTATATAAATGTGATTATATGTGCTAACCAACATGATTAGTCCGTATTTTGTAGGGTTTAATGATTTTAGAACTAAATAAGAAGTTGGTGAAGGAAAGGATTGATGTCGAATAACGCTTAAATTCGCAAGGAGAAGGCCATGGCAAGGCGGGTCGCGCTGGTGCAGCGTGCCACGCCGTGCGTGCACCGCGCCTGCTGCCACGCCAATGCCAGCATGCGTCGCAGACTGAAGCAAAGAGGCACAAAGAAGAACGCGCCACTGTGCCGTGTCACGCGTGCCACCCGCGCGACAGGACGTGCTATCACAAGGCCTGTGCAAACGTGACACGCCGCCAACGCGCGTGGTGCCGCCTAAGGTCGATTTTAGGCACTTTCCGTAAGGCCTCCTACAGAATAAAGGTCACTGAGGTAATGTTCGCTGCACTGTGACACGTTGCTTGGATATTATTCCGGAAAATTCTACCAATATAAATAGCACACTTAGGTTTATTTTTCACATATTCGACCGGGTCGAAAAGAACGTGGGTTACAGGCAGCTTGAGAGGACCAAAATTCTTAGGGTTTTCTCATCCCTTCTTCTTTTCTTTCAATTGTTTGTATGATTTACACTCTCATTTAACGATGTTTAATCCACAAATGAGTGGCTAATTCCATTTTTACGAGGTTAGGAACCACAGGCCAGAAATGGCCTGGCTGATATTCATTTCACCTTTCTTCACATGGCTGTTCCACACCTTTTTTGTTCCTACCGCATTGATATCTCGTCAATGTTATTGTAAATTCAAAAAGTCCTGCTTTCACCGAGAGCACGAAACTCGGGAAAGTTGTGAATTAATAGGATATGATCTGTTCTTTGTTTGGGAAAATTGAGAATTGATTTACCTTCGTGGATAGAAATATACTCGAAAGTCGTATTAGTCAAGTGTGGAATCGGTTTCGTATGGCTAGAACATGAATTGCTTCTATCACGTAAATGTAGGTGGAAGGTTCATGATTCTTAAGTTGGGTTAAATACGAGAGTTTTAATCCAGTGCATAAGTTCGACTAGCAACCCTGAGAAAAGATAAACCATGTATGTCGATAATTGATTTCTTTACATGTTCTTTCTAGCTTCAGGATGCTCTCATTCATAGTTCAAACTCACTCTGTATATTTATTTTAGACTTAGTATAAAATTCTAGAAAACAAAATATAAAAAAAACTTTCTTCACACCGTTGTCTTCATTTTTAGAGGCAAGAATTGACACTTGAGATAATTTTGCCCCGTAGTCCGCCCCGTGGGATCGCTTGGCTTACTTGAGCCACTTACTACTTGTTCGACTCACGCACTTGCGTGTAGTCATCCGTATACCAACAAGTTTTTGGCGCCGTTCTGGGACTGGCAATTGGTAAAATTTTTCAAGTGTTAGTTAACGAATTCTATACAAGCGTTGACAACGTTTCTTGATTTTATTTTTTAATATTTTTGATTTTTTGAATACCCTTCTTGACATGACATCGTGGAACACAAATGGTTTAAATGGTGAATACTCATATTTTGACGAACCTTTTCTACTGCAGGACACCACTGTGGCGCACTGCAACACGGTAACATATGCGGTGGTCAAGATGACCATTGGGATGGATGTCCTAATGCATACTCCCTTCCCGAGCCCCTACTAAGATCCTTCGTTGTTTTTGATGAATATAGGCAAAGGAAAATGAGGACTTGGGACGCCAAATCGATTAGAAGACATGTTCAAACAACTCCTTGAGCAATCAAGCAATGAAGGAGGCAATGGCAACATTACAAGTCAGAAGAGGAGAATGCGTAAGCCCTAAAAGGATGAGCGCTAAATTCACGGAGATGATTGCCGAGGGTCAAGCTTGTGATCAATTGGTGTGTGACAGCTTTAGGCGATAGCCAAGAGAAATTACAAGAGGAAGACGAGGGTGAATTTTCTATTTAGCCCGACATTTAGAACCCCGAGTTTCCCCGTGATGAGCTCATACTTGTAGAAATTGCTCAGGGAGAAGAGATAGAGAGTACCCGCTTGACACTACTCGGAGAGATAGATGTTGATGCGAGAAGAGGTATACAAGTAAGGAGGTCATTGTATCAGAAGTTTCGTAATCAAGGTGCATTGACCCCACTGGGCGCTTTTCTACTTTGAGTTTGGTTGACAACATAGAAATGGAGTCTTCTGAGCTTATAGAATGTCAAGAGGAGGACCAAGTCCCATATACTCTGAAATTTGCCGAGTCCAGAAAAAATGACCGCACTTACTTAAGGACCAATAAACGTCGAAGGCGACACTCCACTGCCATCTCCACAATTTTTCACCACCACCCCTAGAGCATAAGAGGAAATTAGAGAAAAATTAGAGGTGAGATTCATATCTCAAGGTGGAGGAAAAAGTGGTGAAACATGATACGTCAGCCGCAACGTAAAATTAGGCGCGCCGCTGGGAGGCAAAATCCCAAGGGTACCATGGGTACCATTTTAATTTCTTGCATTAGAGTTGATTTTATTTTATTTTTCATTTTTTTTTGTTTTTGGTGGAAAGTTGCCACGTATGGAGGGGAAGTCCGAGTACCTGAAGGAGGATGCTAACAAGCGTGGAAGAAAAAGTGTGGGGTGAACACCCACTCGCAAATTTGAACGAAAGCACGCCGCTGGTTAGCCTAAAGGCCTCGTGAGCAGCCCTCGCCCTCGTTAAAATGTTAAGTTGAGGTTTGAGAAAAATTTTAAAATTATTGTGCTTAACGATTTGCGGTGGGAAAACAAATTAAAAACGGTAAACAACATAATGAATATTTGTAAAGAAACCTATAATTTAATCATTTTGATAGATAATTTCTACAGTTAAATGAAAAAATTCACAAAGATCAAGAAAATCTAAGGTATCTCAAAAAAAAAGGCAAAACGCATTTCAGCAGTGGTTCTGTCGCTGAGGAGGCCTCCATGTTATTCTCCTGATGATGCTGATGGCTCAGTTTTGGCATCTGACGCGCTGATGTTCCATGGTCACTGAGGAGGTGCCTCTGCTACCCTCCACATTTTGATATTTTGCGTCGGGTCACCGGGTACCCGCGCGAAAAACCCTCCTTGACCCCGAAATCCCCTCATTTTTCCCCCTCATTTTTCACTCCCTTCACGACAAACACCCAAAATCCCCCTTCCCCAACGGCACCGACCTAAGATCAAAGTTTCTTCAATTTTTCTTCAAGTTCATCGGATCAAAGGTAAAGGTGTTCTTGAACTCAACCTCAATTTGTGCTAATTTTTCGATTTAAGCATGATAGACAAGAAACCCTTGCCCTAATTATAAATTTAGCTTAAATTCATTTAAGTTATGGTTGATTGATGTCTGTGAGATCACAGATTATATGAATGCGATAATTACATGCTTGATTGAATTTTGTTGTGAAATTGTAGCTAGGGTTGGGTTGTGAATGGGAAGAAATTGAATTGAGGTTGAAATGTGAAAAATTATTGGGTTGTACATGCTCTGGGGTGAGGTGAATTGTATTGTGCTTAACGTTATTACGCTAAAGAAGCGATGAATTTGCGGGGGAACAAGTTGTTGAAATTTCATGAAATCATCGAATCACATAGAAATTGGGGAATTGCTTAGGTTGAGTTGATAGGGATTTTTTTCGCTATGCTAGGGGATAAAATGTTATCGATGGTATGTTGGGAGTAGCTATACGAAGTCCGAGTAGTACATAGAGGTTATACCGTTTAATCCGCCCGAATGCACGAGGCATTTTATTGTTTTGTTGTTTTGGTTTCTTGTTTTTGTAATTCAGAATAAGTAAGGATCTTGCCGTGATGTCAGAATTAGGTCAAGACTAAGTGTGCGGTGGCCTAGCCTAACCCAACCTTAGTCGGGTTAATTTTTTAAATTTAATTATAATTATATAATTATAACTTATAAGTTTTCATAATTTCTAAGCCCATAAGCGGGACCAAGGGAAAGTGCGCATCTACATCGGGCGCCTGGAGAAAGAGGATTAGACTGGAACAAGAAGCCCCAACAAGACCAACGGCCCCACGCGGCCAACGCCTCGTCAATACGGAATCCGATGGTGACTCGATCTAAGGGAAGAAATGGGTATGCCAAACATAAAGAGACAAAATACTTCCTTGAGGAGCGCATTATAGGAGCTACTTGCACAGAATTCCCTCAGATTGTGCAGCGTATTGATAATGCCTTCTGGCCGAACTTCATCTTTGAAGAGCCCAAGAGTGCAATCCGCACTTGATTCGGGAGTCTTACGCCAACCGGAACCCGACACTCCGCATAGCCACACCGTCAAGATAAGGCAATGTTGTCACATTTGGTTTCACCACCGAATGTCATATTAAAGGACACACGCCCATGTACTCAAATAGCTGAATATCACCCACCATATGCGGATATCGACGCACATTGTGTGGAGCTCCTATTGACGCGCACGCTGGAATAGGCATAAGGAGAGGGGCTATCACGATGGCTGCCCTACTCACGCATGAACAGGGAAGCCAGATCCGGCTGAAGATTGTGTGTTCATGCTCGATTCCGGGGTACATGACAGACGTCACTCCGGATCGCGTATGCCTCGGTGTATGCCTCCGAAGGAAAGGGCCGAGATAAATGTCTGTGGGCGATGATCATATCCGCCATGAACAGAGCCCGTTTGCATCAAGGGCATTGTGTACGGGTTTGCGGCTTGGCCGACCACGTTCCCGAGGGGCCCGTATATGGAGGAAGAGGCCCTCGGGACTATATCCCGCGTATGGAGAGGCGTGCCATAGACGTCACAAAGACCAAGGCACTCGACACCACCACGGCCGCTTCTACACTAGCCGAGCGACATGCTCTGGATGACCAGTATGGCCCGCGCATGTTCGGGATGCAAATGCCCACTCAAGGCGGACACCGCACGTAGGATGAGGCTGGCAACACCTAGATTACTCCTTTTTGGCGAAAACTGTGGCTTTATGTCCGGTGGGCCCAGCCTTTGTAGAGCCCTTGGATGATGATGTCCCCACTGATGAGGATACACACCGCGAGGACTCCATGTTGAGTCGGATGAGGACGACGGGGAGATTCGGACATGGGAGACGCAGGCAACAGTAACCCGATGAAGAAGTGGAATACTTTTGATTGATCAGGAGTTTCACCACCCACTTTTGTGTTTTGTTGAATGGGGCCGAACACTGGGACAATGTTCTGCTTAAGTGTGGGGGTGGGGAGTAGTTAGGTGGTGTTGTTTCGGTTTTGACTTGTATGCAATTGCATGTTCTCTGTTGTGTTCGAAAATTGTGACCTTGTGTCGTTTGTGTGTATGTTTCGTATAAATGAGAATTAACGATAAATTTCGAAGTTAATTGATTTTTATAAATAAAGTACAAAATTCTTCATATGTTTTAAATTAAAAATATTTTTAAAAAAAACGTTAATTATTTTTATCATTGCCGGAGTTTGTTTTTCGGTTCTTTTATCGAGAAGAGTCCCATTGAACCGAAGTCGTAGTTAGGACTCGTTTCCGAATGATGAATGGATGACGACTGCCTTGAGGAAAATTAGTCCATGATGTTTGGTTTTTGAACTCATAGCAAATTGATGCTTGATATTCCTTTGCTATGTAAGATATACATGATTGTAAGATGTAAGTATGTTCATGGAAGCATGCAAATGTATAACTTTGTTTGAGAATCTTAGGCTCTTGAATTTGACTCGATATGATTAAGGCTTAATGTTTGAATTCTTGTGATTACTTGAGTAAGAGTCTCGAATTAATGTATTGAATTGAGCATGTGCCATGAGTGTAAGGTTTTTGAGTGGCCTCCAGGCTATTGTGGATTCTAGAACTTGCCTGGTCTGTTTATAAAACGAAATGAAGGATGTAAATTGTAGGAGATGATTTAGGCATTTCTTTGAATTAACCCAATTTTTATCCCTCATTTTACCTACCTTGAAAAACTAGTCCTAGTCAGCCCCATTGAGCCTTAGCCTATTCTTTGATAGCTGCAACATAAGCTTAACCAATTTCATTTCATTAGCCTTAAATTTGATCCAAAGCTCCCGAGCGCTTAAAAAGAAAAATCTAAAGAGGAAAGGAGGAAGAATGAAAAGAAAGGAAAAGTGGAAGCTTGTAAAAGTTGAGAAAGGTCAAAGGTGCACTTGTGTAAAATGGTTGATTAGGTGGTGAGCAAGAAACAAATGAATGAAAAATTATTTATATAACTCCTTACTAATGAGCTAAAAGTGCCTAAAAGAAATGGGGAACAAAAGAGGAAAAAGAAAACTACCAAGGATAAAAAGGTGAAGTAAGGGAAGGGAAGTTCAATGAGGGCGTGATGTATTGAAAGCGCTAGGGAAGATAGTCACTACACGATCACAATAGTACCTACCTACACCCGAGCACATTACAACCTAAAAGTCCTACTTGATCTACACATTCAGACATCCTTAAATTGTGGAGTAAAACACTAAGGGCAAGCTTATGGGTCATTACATGGTGCATGTGAATTTTTTGTGAGAGTGAGTGTAATTCTATTCATGTACCCACACATGTTGTGATATAAAAATTGTTTTGCGTGTGAAGTTGGGTAACTCTCTTTCCGTGAGGGCACATGTTTAATGAAGATATAGTCTGTGTGGGATCCTTAATCAGCTTTCTATTTGCATGAGTTTGCTCCGAGTGAGAGTCGATTCTTGAGGTTAAGAAGCTTTAACATAGTTGTATTTCATTTTCATTGATCAAAGCGTGCATGCCTTATTTTTATCTTGTATCCTCAATAATCATCATAGTCGTAATTAAATCATCGTGCTAAATTTAGTTATGTGTGTGAGTCTTTCATTTACATGAGATGTGTGCTTGTTCAAGGACGAACAAGGCTTTAAGTGGGGGAGTTGCATCACGGGCAAAAATATCATGCCCGCGGATACGCTTTACAACTTGAATTAGTCGTGGTGTATCAAGTTATTTTATACATTTTCATGTACTTTTATATAAATGTGATTATATGTGCTAACCAACATGATTAGTCCATGTTTTGTAGGGTTTAATGATTTTTAGGAACTTAATCAGAAGTTGGTGAAGATGATTGAGTCGGAAGCAAATTAAAGTCGGCAAGGAGAAGGCCATGGCAAGGCTGGTCACAAGCCATTGCCGTGCCACGCCAATGCTGTGCATGCGCGCAGAGCTAAAGAGGCACAAAGAAGAAATAAGGCCAATGTGCCGTGTCACGGCAGCTACCCGCGCGACTGTGGACGTGCTATCACAGCGCTTGCAAATATGGACACGCTTCGCTAACACGGCAGGTGCCGCCAAGGTCGGCTTTGGGCACCCTTCCGGTGAAGGCCTACGCGTTGGGCCGTGTCACCTGAGGCAATGTTCCGTTGCACTCCGTGACACGTTGCTTGATATTCCTAGAAAAATTCCTACTAATATAAGTAGCACACTAGGTTTATTTTCACATATTCTCGACCGGGTGGGAGCAAGAACGTGGGTTACAGGGTAGCTGGAGAGGACGAAAATTTAGGTTTTCTCTATCCCGTTCTTCTTTCTTTCAATTGTTTGTATCATTTACACTCATTTAATGATGTTTAATCCACAATGAGTGGCTAATTCCATTTCTTGCCGAGGTTAGGAACCGTTGTATTGAAATGTAATTTGCGGATTATCCGGTTTTTTCCATCTTTTCTTTCATGGTTGTTCTATTAATTCTTGTTCCTACCGCATTGATATCCGGCCAATGTTAATGTAAATCCAAAAAGTCCGGTTTCACTCGAGAGAGCACGAAACTGGAAAGTTGTGAATTAATACGATATGATCTTTTCTTAGTTTGGGAAAATTGAGAATTGATTTACCTTCAGATAGAAATATAATTCGAAAGTCGTATTAGTCAAGTGTGGAATCTGGCTTCGTATGGCTAGAACATGCATTGATTCTTATCACGTAAATGTAGGTGGAAGGTTTATGATTCTTAAGTTGGGTTAAATACTTAATCCATAGGCATAAGTTCCGACTAGCAACCGAAGAAATGATAAACCATGTATGTCTATAATTGATTTCTTTACATGTTCTTTCTAGCCTCAAAGATGCTCATTCATAGTTCGACTATTATATATTTATTTTAGACTTAGTATAAATTTAGATAACAAATATAAAAACTTTTCTTCACATCAAGTATCTTCTATTTTTAGAGTGCAGAAATTGACACTTGAGGTAATTTTGCCCCGTAGTCCACCCCCGTGGGATCGATACTTGGCTTACTTGAGCCACTTAATACTTGTTCGACCACGTGCACTTGCGTGTAGTCATCCAAACAAACTAAACAAGACTCTCACTGGAGCAATTCTAGCACGTTTCTCTTATCATGTTATGTTATGTTACGTTTATGTTTTCGCTATATCATATGTTCAAAACATTCCGCTTAAGTGTTGTGAAGTTAGATAAAATGTTCATGCCATAGGTCGACTTGAAGCTCAAAGCCTCTTTTGTCCCGTGTTATGATCCTGTAGCTCTATGTTCGGGTCATGACACATGGACTTAGGTATTTTTATATTGATACGAGGTGTTTTTACTTTTGTTTTCAAAGGAAAATATGTTCGGAGAAAATGTGCAAAGATGCATAAAAGTGCGTAAAATCAGCTAAGTAGCAATCTCAAGACGTAGCCGGTACCTAGATTGTATGATTCATATTGAGACTCGTGGAAAACCTCAAAAGGCCGAAACAATATGAAGGAAGAGAGTACGACTCTCGCACGAGCCATAATCGGAGACGTGGGAAACTTCGTGAGAAAATTTGCACAAGTAGTCTCTTGGTATGTGGAACCCACCTGATCTTAACATCTACTCACGACCCATACCATGAGCCATGGGAAGCTTTAGTGATTATTAAACACTTATGTAATCCTAAATGAAACAAGCAAGTATGAGCTAGGAGCAAGGAACGAGGCGTACCACAACATTCATAGAAAACTTCGAAGATGTCAAAGTTCTTGTGAGCCAACCCACCTGGGATGGGCTTGTACGACTAGTAGGACCATGGTACGAGTTGTACCCGCCCAACACTTAGTCAAATATGTGCCAGCCTAAGGAATGCACGAAGTTCCAGGAACAACCCACACAATCCTATCGTATGATTAGTCATAGGACGAGCCTGGCGCTAAATATGAAAAATTCCTTGTGAGCTTAGGAAAAATTTTCTCGATAGTTGGTGTAAATACCTTTTATGTTTTGTTTTAATAGAACAACATAGGGAGAAAGCAAGACGTGTGTTGGGAGAAGTATTATTTGTGAATTATTATCAAGTTCGGGAGAGCAATTTCAGATCGCTGACTTGGTTTTATCAATTGTTCTTGAGAAACCAATTATTGTTGTAAGTATTTAATTATGTGTTTGTTTATGAATTCAAGTTACAATCTTACAATCACGAGAGGTTAAAACAACTAGGGTTGTAGGAACCATGGTGAATTAATGAAATAGGGTTACACAGTGATTCAAAACCAATGCTAAACGCTTGTAATCGTATTCTCATCATCTTTAAATTTTTATTAACTAAGGCGCAACGTTAGGACTTGCCCGAAATTTTTTTACTTGCTTGCTAGAGAAGTAGAGATTAGGAAACAGACTACAACAAAGCCTTGATTTTAATGATCATTGTATGACTTAAGTCAGCAGTACGAAAGTTAATTTGGAATATATTGATAACTAAGATTTGAAATCATTATAAAACCCGACCCTAAGTGATTGAGTATAGTCATCCAATAGGAACGACCCAATCGTTTGGATGAACCCTAGTTATTAGTTCGACAAGTAAGCGTTGGTATTGATCATGTGTGTATACTCCGAAGTAGTTATGAACCCATGGGGAACACTTATCCTGGTTATCTCGTTAAATCTTGATAGCAACCACAATTGCAATCTTGGTTTATTATTTTTTCTTTTAAACCCCCTAATTTAGGATTAATTACCAACAATTTTAAGTAATCGGTATTAGTCTAGATCTTACGCTATTCCATGTGGGTTCGACCCCCAACCTCTTCATTGGGTTCTTCTTTAACACAGTTCCTCTTCAAACTTTGCCAGGAAGTGTGAGTTTCGAGTGTTATCAAAAAGTGGCGCCTGCTTTCTGGGAGTTCCTTGATAAAGTCTTAGTAGTCAGAGACTTGCATCGTGCCATGACGTAAAATCAGGAGCTTGGGCGGCAACCCATGAGGTGGTATGGTGAATTCTGAGTAAGCAAACCACCCGCCATGATGCGTCGTTAAATCGTGCACTTCTTGGGAGGAAACCCAAGTTTATTGACTTATGTGTGAAAATTATGAAGCGGACGTTGTCAATAAAGAACCCACAAAGAGGTTGGGTTAGAACCCACAGGGAATAAGTTAAAATCTAGACTAATACCTATGATTTAAACTTGTTGGTAAGTTATCTCCAACGGGGGGTTTCAAAGAAAACAATATTAAAGAGAGATTATAACCGTGTGGTTGTTATCAAGATTTTCAAATAACTAGGGTGTTGTTCCCCATGGCTCATAACTACTTTAGGTATACACACGTGATGAATCCCAAATGTTACTTGTAGAATTGATAACTAGGGTTCATCCAAACAACTCGGTTCGGCCCCTATTGGATGATTATACTAATCACCGGTTAGGTATCATGAGTGATTTTTCTAACCATTATCAATATGTTCCAAATTTAACTACATTCCGTGACCAAAACTGAAGTAATACAATGATCATAAAGAGCAAGGCTTGTTGTAATTTCTTTTCCTAATCTCTACTTCTGTAAGTTCAAGCAAGTAAAGAACTCAAAAGTCCTGACGTTGTACAATCGCTAAGAAACTTTTAAAGATGAAGAGAATACAATACAAGCATTTAACATTGATTTTAATCACTTTTTGTGTAACCCTATTTCGTTAATGCACCAAGGTTCCCACAATCCTCAGTTGCTATATTTTAGTCACATTTGTAAGATCATAATTAGCATTTATAGACAAACACATAATGAAATACTTGTAATAATAATTGGAAAAATCATGAATATCAATGAACAATCTCAAGAACAATTGATGAAATCAAGTGTTGTTCCTAAGAATTGCTCTCCAAAAACTTGATAAAAATTGACAAACAATATTTTTCACACGCCTCTATCATTTTCTTCAACTTCTTTCTCCAAAAGAAAACATAAAAGGTATTTATATAGATGATGTGCTCTAAGTTTACAAGACTTTCGATGCTTAAAACTGAGAAAATAGCATGGATTGGAGTATGTTAATATGTAATATGAGGTACTTTTTGATTTGTTTTAAGGGAAAACATGTGTTGAAACAAAAATGTGCAAAAGAGGCATGTGCATAAAATCAGCCAAGTACAAGTCTCGCATTTAGCCATACCTTTGATTGTAAGGAGCAATATTGATAATCATGGTAAAAATCATAAGGCTAGATTAAGCGGAAGGCAACGTACGACTTTCGCACAAGCCGTACCAAGATGGTATGAGCCGTAACTAGAGTCGGGAATTTTTCCAGAGAAATCACAAGGCAAGATTCTGCATGTGGATCCACGATTAGCACTCACATACGACACACACCATGATCCGTGAAAGCTTCTTCAAGTGATTCAAGACTTGGAAGGACTTCACTAGACAAGGAGTGAGTCATAAGGGAGGAAGGTTCGAGGTGTACCACAACACTCATGGAAAATTCCGTATGGTGCCGAGTTCTCGTGGCCAAGCCACGTATGCATGGTACGACTTGTGACCGTGGTATGAGTCATACTAGCCTACCAACACTTAGACAAATCTACAATAGCCAAGGATGTACGAGAGCGTACGACCCGTAAAAACTCGTTATGGGTCGCAGGTCGCCCGTGATACAAGCCGGCACCATATATGGAAAATTCCTCGTTATCTTAGGAAAAAGTTTCTAATGCTCTGTGTATAAATACCTTTATATTTTATTTTAGTAAGGGAAGCCAGAAAGGAATTAGTAGAGACATGTCAAGAATAATTTTTGTCAATTTTATCAAGTTTTTTTGATAGCAATTCTTAGGATCAAACACTTCATTTCATCAATTGTTCTTGAGATTGTTCTTTGATATTCTGTGCTTCTTCCAATTGTTGGTTGTAAGTATTTAATTATGTGTTTGTATATGAATTCTAATTGTTATCTTACAATAATGAGAGGCTAAAACCCACAACTAGGGCTAGGCACCACAAAGAATAACAAAATAGTGGTTACACAAAGTGATTCAAAACTAATGCTAAACGCTTGTATTGTATTGTCTTCATCTTTAATCGTTTCTTAACAGTGTACAATGTTAGGACTTGCTCGAATTCTTTACTTGCTTGAACCTAGAGGAGATTAGGCAAAGAGAATTACAACAAAGCTCGGGTCTTTATGATCATTTTATTAACTTGAGCCGTGGTTGCAGATAGTTAAACGGAGCATATTGACACCCGCTTGTTTGAAATCACTCATGAGACTCCGACTTATGATTGAGTATAATCATCCAATATAGCGAACCGGCCGTTTGGATGGACCCTAGTTTTCGCCTACAAGTGTTATTGGGATTTCGATCACATGTGCACACCCAAAGAAGTTATCAACTCCATCTGGGAACCGTTATCCTAGTTATTTTCAATTCTTAATAAAATCACAATTGTAATCTTGATTTAATATTATTTTTCCCTGAAATCCCCAATTTGGATAACTTACAAACAAGTTTAAGTACCGACATTAGTCTATATCTTACCTTATTCCCATTGGTCCGACCCCAACCTCTTTTTGTTGGGTTCTATATTGACAATGACCGGCTTCATACTTTGTTAGGAGGTGAGTTGGAGCGTTATCAATGTGGCATTGTTGTCGGGGAATACAACTAAGATTAGATTAGTTTCTTGTAATTTTGAATTTTATTTGTTATTTCCTTGAATTACGTTTTCTTTTTTGTTTTTTGATATCCATCAAGGTTCCCTGGGTGAATGCCAAGTACCGTCATAGTGGAAACTCCGCTCATTCCTTGATCTCGAACTCAAAAACACTACGAAGAATGAAGAACCAAGAGAAAAGACATGCTCGTATTGTTGAAGAAGTAGGAAAGCCGAGTAGCTCCTAGCCCCAGATGCGAAGGATGCTCGAGATGAGGTTGTGAACGTTGGTCGCCATTGAAGGGGAAATAGAGGTCAAAGACAGCCCTCAATTCTTCAATGAGGATGACCCGGGACATGATGAAGCTCTGGTGAACCGAAGCTACTGTACTCACCACCATCGCTCTCGATGGAACAAAAATTTGACATCACTAGAACCATGATACAATTATTGAGTATGAAGCGGGGTGTTTAGTGGTCATTATTAACCGACAGATGCAAATCCGCACCTAATGAACTTTGTTGGGATATGCAAGGCGTATAGGCTGCCCTCGGAGTTAGCCAAGATGTTATAAGGCTAAGACTCTTCCCCTTTCTCTTTCTGGGAAGGCCACTTTATGGTTATCTGAGTCGCTTCAACGACTCCATTAGCTTAACTCGGGAGGGAGCTCGAGAAAGCTTTTCTAAATAGATCTTTTCCACCCTCCAGATGCTTAGCTTAAGGATGAAATCTATAATTTTGACAATCGAATACAGAGGCACTCTAGCGAGATCTCGGCTGAGGTTCAAGATGAAGTTAACTAAGTGCCCGAACCACAAGTTCCTCGATGACAATTTACGGAGATTTTCTATGTATCTCAACAACACAAAAGTTGCAGCGCATATAGCGGCGTGGAGGACACCGATGAGCCACACCTAGGATCAAGCTACCACTATTCTAGATAGAGTGACCAAAACAAACAGAGCATGGAATATGTTCTAAGAAACTGATGACTACACGCAAGTGCACGTGGTCGAACAAGTAGTAAGTGGCCTGGCAAGCTACAGTCATCTCATTGTGGACCGGACGATGGGCAAATTCCACTCAAATGTCAATTAACCGTAACTCAAAATGCGTACAACAATGTAAAGAAAAGTTTTTATTTTATGGTTTTAATTTTATACTAAGTCTAAAATGAATATACAAAGCTGAGTCTCAATCATGAATGTGAGCATGCCGAGGCTAAAACGTAACATGTAGAGAAATTAATTATCGCTACAAGTTGGTTAATCTTTTCTCCTATTGTTGGGCCTAACCTATGCCTATGGATTAAAACTCGTATTTAACCCAACTTAAGAATCATGAACCTTCCACCTACATTTCTTCAGATAAGAAGCAATTCATGTTCTAGCCATACAAAACCGATTCCACAATTGATAATACGACTTTCAGTATATTTCTATCCTCGAAGGTAAATCAATTTCAATTTTCCCAAACTAAGAAAAGATCATATCCGACACTCCACAAATTTTCCAATTTCGTGTTTCGAGTGAAACCGGACTTTTTAGATGTACATTAACATCAGCTACATATTAATTCAATAAGAACAAGAATCAATAGAACAACCATGGAAGAAAACATGAAACCAAATGATGAACAATCACATTTCAATACAATTGTTCTTAACTCCAAAGAAGAAGTGAAATTAGCCACTCATCATACAAACAATTGAAAGAAAGGAGAAAGAGATAGAGAAAAACCCTAAGATTTTCGTCCCTCAACCGCCCGTAACTCCACGTTGCTCCACCAAGTCAGAATAATTAAAAATGAACCTAAGTGTTCTATTTATACCGGTGAGAATTTTTCCTAATAACAAGCAACGTGTCACTGAGTGCATCGTGAGCACCGCTCCGTGACACGGCACAAAAGCGGAAACTGGAATTTGGTCGTCCGTGTAATTATCTCCAATGGCACGCATGCAACTACGGAAGCTTGCTCCAACGTGACACCCGCACGAACGCGCACCTTCACTGGAATGTCAAGTTAATTAGGTCCAACGTGCCACTGTTATAACGCGGACCTTCTCCTCGGAATTGTTTCACCAATCCTCCGACGTAATGCATCCGCGATGGCGCGGGACACCGCCTCCATCGCGGAGCCCCTTATTCCTCGTTTCCTTGGCCATTTCCTTGCTCGCCCGAGTCCATTTCCGCCTCCCTACATGCATCTTAGCTTCATAAAAGTACATTTTTCCCGCAAAACAACGCTAATCATGTTGGTTAGTATAAATTCACACTTTCCTACAATTTACATGAGAATGTACAAACATTAATGGATAATCAAGACAAAACGACGCATTTGAGTATCACTTGGGCATATAAATATGCCCAAGATCACTTACCCCACACTTAAAATCTGTTCGTCCGAACAATAATCTTACACCTCATGCAATTGACACCCAATCATGGCTACTCGTTCGACAATCCGAGCTACTATTATACCGATTATTTTCATAGCAAATTATCAAGAAAACATGCATAGTATCATCATTACAATGACATTCAACATATCAAGACCTCCTAGACTCAAGAATCGACTTCGACATTGGCAAATTCATGGCAAATTAGCCGATCAAGATATCCAACACGAAATTCAATCTTTCGTCAAGCATGTGCCCTCACAACACAAGAGAATTTTCCCCTTTTTAATCACATGAACTCTAAAACATTTCGTGCAGGGGCATATACACACAATTTCACTCTCTCTCCCAAAAGAATTCACATGCATCGGGTCATGAACCATAGGCTTGCCTCTAGTGTATTACTCCACTAATATAAGACGCGTGATGTAAGATCACGTAGGACTTAACGGGTTGTAATGTAAGCTACTTAACTAGTATATATTGGGCTAACTAATAATAGCAACTAGCGTCCTTAAGCGCTTTTTCAATACATCCCATCACACTCGGGCATTGTTTCTTCCTTCCTCCTCCCATTCTGAAGTCTTCTTTATTTTTTTGTCCCCCACTTTTTTAAGCAAACCGACTTAACAACAAAATATTAGTTATACATCTTTATTTTCTCTTTGAACCTAGCGCACCTTGATTTTTCTTACTTTCATCACTTTGCTTTTCCTCTTTCTTTTTTTTTCAATTTCACTCCTTGACACCGTGGGGAAATTTTTTTCTGAGCGCTTAAGAGCTTTGGATCGAATTCAAGGATAATGAAAAAGAAAGGGTTACTTGGTTTACACCTTTTCGATAAAAGAAAAAAAATAGGCTAAAGGCTCAATGGGCTAACTAGACGGACATTCTATGGTGGGTATGAAAAAGAAAAAAACTTTAGGTTAAAACAAAGAAACGCTTACATCCTTTCCTACACTACACTTCCTTCATTTTGTTTCGTACACACCCCAGTCAAGTTCTAGACATTATACAATAGCATGGAATAATCGAAACCTCACTAGACACTCATTGCACATGCTCAACTCAAGACATATTCATAGACTCTTCAATCAGCTAATTAAAAGAATTCAAACATTAAGCCTCAATCACACCGAATCGAATTCTATGGCCTAGGTATATCAACATATGTACAAAATTGCATGCTTTCATATGAATCACCTTTGCATTTTAAATATCACGTACAATACGTAACAAGAATTTCGTAACCACAGTAGCGACACGCATGGGATAAACCAAACAAATAAAAATGAAAGACAAAAGCAACTCCTATCGACTACATTAACCTTAAGACGGTCGTCATCCATCCATCATAGGGAACGTCACTATTTACGACTTCGGTTCAGCCAATTCTTCTCTCGTAAAATAACCGAAAACAAATGCCGAGAAACCCAATCATAAAATTAATTAACGTAAATTTTTTAAAAACTATCGATGATTTCGATTAAAAAATATTTACACAACCAGCTAACAACATCCAACAACACACAACAACTTCAAAATAATAATTACAATACGAAACATACACACAAAAAGCACAGATCACAATATTTCCAAGCACAACAACGTAACATGAATAACAACAACACAAGACAAACACCAGCACCTAACTACCCCCACCCCACATTTAAAACCGAATACCGCCCTTCGTTGTTCATAAATTCAACATAGCACAAAAGTGGGCGGTGAAATTTCATCAATCGAAGTATTCAACTTCTTCGTCAGTGTCACGCTCATCTCCCATGTCCGACCGCCCCGTCGTCCTCCTCCGACTCAACGTCAGACTCCTCGCAACGTGTCTCCTCATCAGTTGGGACGTCGTCATCCACTGGCTCCACAAAAGCCGGGCCCACCCGACACAGAGCCCTGGCGGCTACGCCGAAAGGGTGGTCCAAACCGAGCCGCCACACCATCCTCTCGCGCGCCTCCGTCTATTAGCAAACTGGGAGGACGCATCTGCAAAACATGGTGCCATGTACCGATCATCCCGAGCATGTCACTCTAGCTAGTGTAATGACTCGGCCCGTGAGGTGCCGGGTGCCTTGGTCTTTGTGACGCCCACTGCGACACCTCTCCATCTGCGTGATGTAATCCAGGGCCTCTTCCTCAACATCTAGGCCCTCAGGAACGTGGTCAAGAAACCACCAAACCCGTACTGGGTGTCTCCTCGATGCAACGGCTCTCTTCATGGCGATATGATCACCGCCACAACATTGGATCTCTAGCCCTTTCCACGTGGGCATACACCGCACACGCGATCCTCGGTGACATCTCGTCATGTGCACCTCCTAATTAAGCAGAACACACAATTTTCAGCCGTATTCTGCTTCCCTCGTTCATCCGTGGAGTAGGGCGTTGTCTAATGGTAGCCCTCTCCTGCCGCCTCCAAATAAGTGGGTCATCGAACGGGCTCCACACAAGGTGCGCCCGATATCCGCATATGGTGGACCGGATATTCAGCTACCGAAGTACATGGGTGTTCGTGTTCGTGCCCCCAAGATGGAATTAAGGTGACAGGGCTCGCAGTGACAATTTGGCCCCTTATTTTGATGGTGACCGCGGAGGGTCGGGTTCCAATTTGCATAGAACTCCCCCGGACCAAGTGCATTGCACTCCTTGGGCTCTTCAAAGATGAAGCTCAAATTCTAAGCAGTTGTCAATCCCAAGGGACACCCGAGGGAACTCCTGTGCTAACGTCTCCCTTGCAATGTGCTCCGTGAAGTACTTGTTTTCCTTATGCTTCGTATACCATTTCTTCCCTTCCTCGCTCACCCATCAAACTGCATGGGCGTTGGCCGCCAGACCGCGCAGCCGCTGGGACCGGCTGCTCTGGCCGCTGAATCCCTTTCTCCTAGCGCCCGATGTAGATGCACCTCTTCTTTCGTTTTGCTCGTCGACATCGTTCCAAATAAAGCAGACAGACCAATGTTAGTCAATTTAGAATTATCTTCGACTAAGATGGGTTAGGCTAGGCCACCCCACACTTAGTCTTTAGCCACAATTACAAAATAAGGCAAGATCATACTTATTTCTAATTTACATAATAAAACAAACATAAAAACACAAAAACAACATGCCTTGTGCATTCGTAGAATTGACCTGTAAGTTCTTTTGTACTACCTTACTTCGTACAACTAATTACAACATTACCATCGATCACATTTTTATATAGAGCACTTAGCAAGGAAAAAGAAAAAGGAAAAACTATTTATCTACACAAACCTATGCAATTCACACATTTCTTGCATATCACAATTTCAATACCCCAAAATCCACGGGTCTTTCAGCATATTACCGCTAGCACAACCAACTCATCTCACCCAACATACACAACCCAAATAATAATTGCACAATTCAACTAGATTTTTCCCTTTTCATATTCAAATTAAAAGCCCTAGCTAATTTTACAAAAATTCGATCAAGCTAATGTATTTATCGGTTCATACAATCACAATCATATTACGAACATTAATCGACAATAACTTGAATGAATTTAAGCTCAATTTCTACATAGGGTAACGTTTACTCACATCTCATGCTAAAACTTGAAAAATTCGACTAAAATTGAGATAGAGTTGAAGAACATACCTTGAATTCGATGAACGGAAGAAAACTTGACGAAATTATGTGCCTAGGTCCGTGGCACGTCGAGGGAGAAGGGATTTTTCGGGGTTTGTCACGGAGGGGATGAAAATGAGGGAAAATGAGGGGAAATCGGGTGAAAAAGTGGAGGTTTTCACAAGGGTTACCCTAAGGACCCTGTGACCGACGCGAATAACACCTCAATGTGTCACTGGGAGGGTAACGCGGAGCACCCCTCCGCGGACACGGAGCTATCGTGCGGTGCGCCTGAATTTGTAAAAATTCCGCACTGCCTTCAACGTGTCACGAGGTAACACCTGAAATACGCGCGCTCACTATTTTGCCACTTCAATTTTTCTTACCTCATTTTTTCTCCTTTGCGAGTCCTTTGCATTTTGCCCCTCCGATCAACCTGAAATTTATCTTACAACAAGAAATCCATGAATCCCAAGGTTTGAAAAACACACACAATATTTTATATTTATATTTAATTTTTTCTTTTTTTTTTTTTCTTTTAACTATCCGTACATTTACAATACAATAAATTACACGGCTCCCGTGCGCCGCCTTGTTTACCAAGCCGCAACTCGATCATTCGCGCTCATCTCCGCGCCCCTAGGGTGATCTTGGATGTTTTCTCACGAACACGTCCTCACCCTCGTCGCTTACCCCCGTCGTGGCTTCCATTAACTCTCGTGACTCAACACCGCTCGATCAAGTACGTTGATCACCGAGAGTTCCTCGTACACAACCGGGAGCTTGGTGGCCTTGCACACATCGAACACTCCACCTTGTCGTGTGGTGCTCGCATAGTTAGCTGCCCTACGCCTACATCTATCGCCGTCTGCCGCCAAGAAAGGACGTCCCAAAATAAATGGGGGACTTCCGCGTTCGGCTCGAAGTCCAAAGACAACGAAGTCTACCGGGAAGATAAGGGAGCCCACTTTCACCAAAGACGTCCTCCACAATAGCATCTCGGTCTTTGCCAAGGAACGATCCGGCTTACCGCAAGATCACTATTGTTGCCCAGGACTCCCAGCCTCAACTTGAATACCGATATTCCAAGATCACGTTAATGCTCGGCTCCCAAATCACATAATCCGCGAGCTTGGATACTCTTCCCAATAGTAATCTCGTATTGTAAAGCTCCCAGTAGTCCTTGAGCTTAGGGCAACTGCTCAGATCCAGGAAGTGCACCCTCCGTAGCAGCCACCGCGTGGCATACTCCGTCAACCCGTTTGTTCGCCACGATGTCCTTTACTCATTTTGCGTACTCGGCACTCCCTGCAAAACATCAACAAGAGGTAAGTTAATGTGTACCTATTTGAGCACCTCCATGAACTTTTGAAACACGCCTCCTCCTTGTGTTTTTTTAATCGCTGAGGGAACGGGGGTGGAGGTCTTTCGGTTCAAGATCCTTTTTCTTCCTCTCATCACTTTGCTCTCTCCGTTTCGGGCCAAGCTCCTGACTGTTGAGATGGTCTTTCCGGTTCCACCTCTTTAAGCCGCAAACCACTCCTTGTGGCCGCATTCACCTCGCCTTCGGGGTTGGGGTCCGTGTCGCTAGAAAGTCCTCCTCTCTAGGCCCGGTGTTTTGGGCTCCAAGAAATTGCCCAAATTGGTACTCCACGCCTTGTAGCTAACTGACAGCTTAATCTATACCAATTTAACATAGTCGCCCGCAATTGCTTGGTTAGCTATCATAGTTTTGAACATCTCCTCACTGTCGGGTGATGGTACGATGTAGAGCATTGTTGTTTCAGACAGATCGATAGTTCCCCCGTCGCCCTCCTTGGATTCCTTGCACTCCCCGACTCGAACTTCCGCCCCGATGGTTGTTGCTACCCAAGAGAAATTCGGTGATTCCTCCGGGGCTAGAATTGTACCGTTACCTTCATATCACAGGATTATTCCTTTCGCGGCATTACCTACAAAGTTCACCGAAATGATTTGCCCACAACACCACCGAGTTCATTACTCCCGCACACTAACCAAATCCGTTGCACCGCATTCACTCGGGGCTTGAGACTCGATTCATGCTCATGTTACCGAAGTGGGTGTTGAGTTGATTCCCGCAACGTACACCAGCAAAATGATAGCCGTAAAACCATCCACTTCTAAGACTCAAATGCTTTCCTGTTCCTCCTCTTGCAGAGTCCGGCATTCCACTCCGGATTACCCCGCGAAATATGATTTAACAAAGTATACGGCTCCTCCTCATAAGCTTTTTCTAATGCTTGTCCCCTACCGCTAAGTCCAAGAAATTTTTTGTGGGATTCCAAACCCTCTTATAAAAGCTGTGCACCAACACATCATTGGATTGGTGGTGATGAGGACAACTCAACAAACATTTGACCCTCCCAAGCTTGATAAAGATTCTCCCCTTCTCTTTGTTTAAAACTTAGAATTTGAATTATAAGTCTCGCCGCTTTATCTGATGGAAAGAACCTGATCAAGAACTTCGCAAGATCATCCCACGTGGTGATAGAATTGGGTGGCTCATTTTCAACCACCTTTCGGCTTCTCCCAAAAGTGAAAATGGGAACAATGTAAGCTCGACATAACTGCTGATACCCCAATGAATGTAAGTGTCACTTATCTCCAAAAAATTTTGAATATGTTGTTGTGGATCCTCGTGAGGGAGACCCTCGTGAACCGCCCGTTTGTGTGCAAGAATTGCACCATGTTCTTTTTAAGCTCGAACCTCCCTCCCGGGCTCAGTTTGCGAATGCTAGATGTGACATTGCTAGCATGTGGATTGCCACATCGCGAACCGGCCTAGCCGCCATTTCCTCGCTCGGCACTAACACTGCCCGCACAAGTGGTGTGGGATTCTGTGCTGCTCCAAGACAAGGTTTGTCTCGGAGCAACCGCAGTTTTTCTCTGTGAGCTTCTCTCCGTTGGCGATGGAATTGTCTTTCCAGCCCTAAGGATGGGTCCATCGCTCTTTGTCCTCGTTGCGTTCAACAGAACTGACATTCGCAAAATACGTGCTAAGACCAAGTTGTCAACACTAATACAAAGAAATAGCAACTAACACTAAGAAAAATTTCGCCACTTCAGCCTAAGACCGCGTCAAAAACTTGTTCATTGACTGATGACTACACGCAAGTGTACGTGGTCGAACAAGCAGTAAGTGGCTCAAGTAAGCCAAGCATCGATCCCACAGGACTAGACTACGGGCAAATCTACTCAAATGTCAATTAACTCGTAATCCTAAAAATGCAGACAACAATGTTAAAGAAAAGTTTTTTATTTTATGGTTTTAATTTTATACTAAGTCTAAAATTGAAAATACAAATGAGTCCGAACTATGAATGTGAGCATGCGAGGCTAAACGAATATGTAGAGAAATTAATTATCGATACAAGTTGGTCAATCTTTTCTCCTAGGCTAGTCGGAACTTATGTCTATGGATTAAAATTCTCGTATTTAACCCAACTTAAGAATCATGAACCTTCCACCTACATTTCGTGATAAAGGCTAATTCATGTTCTAGCCATACAAAACTCCATTCCACACTGACTAATATGACTTTCGTGCATATTTCATCCCGAAGGTAAATCAATTTCAATTTTCCCAAACTAAGAAAAGATCATATCCGACACTCCACAACTTTCCACTTCGTGCTCTCGAGTGAAACCTGATTTTTAGATGTACATTAACACTCACATATTAATGCAATAAGAACAAGAATCAATAGAACAACCATGGAAGAAAAGATGAAAAACCAAATGATAAACAATCACATTTCAATACAATTGTTATTAACCTCAAGAAGAAGTGAAATTAGCCACCATTTGTGGATTAAACATCATTAAATGAGTGTAAATCATACAAACAATTGAAAGAAAGGAGAAAGAGATAGAGAAAAACCCTAAGATTTTCGGGCCCCCAACCGCCCGTAACCCACGTTCTTGCTCCACCAAGTCGAATAATTAAAATGAACCTAAGTGTTCTATTTATACCGGTGGGAATTTTCCCTGAATAATAGGCAACGTGTCAATGGAGTGCACGCGAGCACCGCCCCGTGACACTCCGCACAAACGCGAAGCTCGAATTTGGCCTGCCCTGTAATTATCCCCAACGTGGCACGGCATGCAACGCCTGAGCTTGCCCAACGTGACACCTGAGACGAATGCGCACCTTCGCTGGAATGTCAAGTTCCAAGCAATTAGGTCCAACGTGCCACGGCACGAACGCGACCTTCTCTCGGGAATTGTTGCCAATCTAATCATCCCATTTAATGCATTCGCGATGGCAAGCCGTGACACGGCTCCATCAGCGGAGCCCCTTTATTCCTTGCTTTCCTTGGCCATTTCCCTTGCTCGCCCGAGTTCATTCCGATTCTCCCAACATGCATCTTAGGTTCATAAAAGTACATTTTTCCTGCGAAACAACGCTAATCATGTTGGTTTATATAAATTCACACTTTCCTACAATTTACATGAGAATGTACAAACATTGTTAGATAAACAAGACAAAACGACGCATTTGAGTATCACTTGGGCATATAAATATGCCTAAGATCAGAATACCCAAAAAGCGGAAGCAGCAGCTGGTACATATGCTGTTGGTTTGATTGTAGACCAACAAAGGAAGGAAGAAGAATGTGACCAAAAATTGGCTCATATGCGCACATTATTGGACTTTCTCACTAAGCATATCATGGGCGCTGGATCCAGAAAAGTTAATGCAGTGGGGACACAGGGATAGGAGCCAAGGCCTGACGACTCAAATTCCTAGGAGGAGGCAAACTTCTTAGACAACCAGGTGGTGGGTTTCTTAGCCAACGCCCAAGGGTCTAGATAAGACACTTGGCTCCAAAGTTCTGGAAACAAAGTAGAAACAATACAAAGACAATTAAAATTAGAATGGATCCAGAGATAGAAGCTGAGGTCGTGAGCGCAAGAGAGATTCAAGAATGAGTGACAGATACCGCAATGATCGAGCAGGATTGTACGTTCCTATAAATGCACGTGAGGGGGAGGCTGGACAATTAAAGGTGGAGAGCATGATGGATGAGATGCTAAAGAAGGTGAGATCCACAAATGATCAGCTGAAAGATATCCGTAGTGATCTATCGAGCATGGGTTAGAGAGTTGAGTCACATGCTATAGTTATCAAGAAGATCGAACGGTAGTTACGGCAGCTGTCAGCATCCATGAACCCTAGGCAAAGGGTACACTACCTAGCAACACAGTCAAGAATCCAAAGAATGATGGTCACTGCATGGCTATGATGACTAGGAGTGGGAAGACCATGGTTGATCCTCCTCTACCGATTGTAGTTGGAAGGAACAAATAAAGCATGATCAGCGATGAGGAAGAGGTTGCTGAGAATGAGCATAATGAGGATGCTGAGTTGACTAAGGCTCCAGTTGTTTAAAAGGGGCCTGAAGCTGAACAAGGAGAGAAGCAAGAAGCCACATAAATTTATAAGGCTATTCCAAGACTACCGCCACTGTTCCCTCAAAGAATGAAGAAAAAGGTGGAGAATGATAAGTTTTAGAAATTCCTGTCAATGCCAAAGCAATTATCTATAAACATACCATTGGTTGAAGCACTGGAATAGATGCCGGGATACGCCAAATTTATTAAGGACCATGTTACGAAGAAAAAGTCCATTAGCTATGAGCCTGTGGATAATGTGCATCATTGTAGAGCTTTATCCTTACGGGTCCTTACCTAGAAGAAGGAATATCTAGGTGCCTTCACCATTCCATGTACATTAGGTGATGTTGAGTTCGCGAGGGCATTTTGTAACTTGGGAGCAAGAATCAATCTGATGCCATTAGCTGTGTTTAAGTAGTTGGGCTTGGGAGCCCCCACACGGACTACTATGCAGTTGCGAATGGCTGACCGAACTGTGAAGAAGCTCGTGGGGATCCTGTTCGATGTGCTTTTTAAAGTGGATAGATTCATATTCCCAGCGAACTTCGTGATCCTTGATTGCGAGGTTGATTTTGAGGTCCCCATCATTTTGGGGCGACCATTCCTTTTCATTGGGAGAGCTTTAGTAGATGTGCAGGCTTGCCAGTTGAAATTTAGACTGAATAAAGAAGAGGTCACCTTTCAATGTCTGTCGGTCAATGAAGCAACCAAAGGAGTACAGAGTTGTCTCAGCAATAGAGGATGAGTCCGAGTTCCTTGACAAAGTCTGAGTAGTCAAGAGACTTGTGCCATGCCGCGACATTAAATTAGGAGCTTCTTGGGAGGAAACCCATGTGGTGGTTTAGTGAATTCTGCGTAACCAAACCACCTACGTCGTGTCGTGACATTAAATCGGCGCTTCTTGGGAGGAAACCCAAGTTGATTGACTTATATATGTTTAGTGTGCAGGGGAAACAAGAAAATAGGTGGTAGAAGAATTGCTAAATAGGAAGGTGCTACGACTCTCAGTAAGGCTCGTAAGAGGGTTTTACGAGTCATAGTATTAGTCATGGTGAGAAGTAGATATGTATTTCAGTGCATGAGTTCAGGGTACGGTTGGTCCTATGACTCGTAACTTCATTGTGCGGGTCGTAGTACTCACTGTGGTTATGAACTATGCAAGACATGGACTGATCACGGGAAATAATATAGGTCCCGTGATACGCTTTACAACTTAAATTAATCATGTTTGCTAAGCTATTTGATACATTTTCATGTGATTTTATA
>JACEIK010003803.1:75592-146432 GCA_018107945.1 Datura stramonium | reverse complement strand
ATATATATATGGCCAACCTTTAAGTCTTACCGCATCGCGTGGCACCTAGCGGCTCACGTCGCCACAACTCTTTGGCCTGGCTTTCGCTTGTTTCATCCATTCGTTCGTTTGTTCGTTTTATGATTTCAACCCCCGATCCTTCCATGACTATAACACATAGATTTATGCTTATAACATGGAAATACATATGTTGGATTAGACGATGAAAATATGGGGTGTAACATCCTCCCCTCCTTAGAATCTTTCATCTTCGAATGAGGGTAATACTTTATTTACTAACTTCATTTCATACCTGTAGGAATATATATTATTCATAATATAAGTGTAAGGAAATTTTATTAGCAAGTAGCTCAATGTTATCCTTAGGTCATGACAATTAATGATACTTTTTCCTCATCTCCTCGTTTGCTTCCCACTTCCTCCACAACACCTTTACCGAGGCGACTTCTTTTGTTCTGAGCTTCCTAACTGATGTGTCAAGATTTTATTATACATTTTTACTTTTTTATAGGTGTTTTTAGGTTTTTAAATACTATTTATATCAATACTAATTCTATTTTTCCAATTTTCAAAAATTCAGATAAAATGATGAAAAGCTGCAAAACCAGAAGAATTTGCCAAAAATATGCAACTTGCGGACCGCAGATTCATTCTACAGCCCATCTGTTGAAATGTAGATGAGATTCTGAGATGTTCAAGAAACCTTAAAAAGTGTTCAAGTGTGAAAAAATAAAATGCAAGTCACGGACTGTAGAATCAATCTATGGACACCACAAATGAAGTTCAAAGACTTGCATAAGTTGAGGTTCAACAGATGAAAGGCACTACGAACCACAGATCAAAAGTATAGTCCACAAATTGAAGTACGAAGGATCTTGTCTAAGGACATAAGAAACCCACTAAGAAAATATATGGACTGTAAGTTAATATTATTATCCGCAGATTCATTTACGGCTGCCTAACAGTGTATAAGATAAAGCCATTTGCGGAATAGTCTACGGGCCGTAAATCAGAAGTACAATTCGTAAGTTGTAATTGGAGCAGTCCAAGAAGAATTTAAATATTGGATTTTGGCTTAGTATAAATAGTTTTTATAGGTCTTTTTGATAGGAGGCAAACATTATTTTCTGAGAATCAGTTTTGAGAAAAACACCCAAGGATTTGCAAACCACTTTTGGAGATTATTTTCTATGGTTTTAGATTAAGAATTCTTCTATCATATTGTAAGTAATTCATGTTTCATTTAAGCCTTTTATTTTTATCTTTAATTATGAGCAGCTAAATACATTATAAGGTTGTGAATCCAATTGGGTTGTGAAGCGTAGATATCTCATCTTGATCATCGATAGTGTATTTAAATATATTTGATTAATCCTTGATATTCAAGTTAGGGTTGGTAGTTGCAAACATCAATTCATGTTAATTTTCCTTAATTACACTTGAAAGTTGATTAGGGTTTTGTAGGATTAAGCAACTAGGACTCAAGGCCAAACCATTGTTTAATAGATTCACTTAGAAATAAGTTGAATTTACTTGGGAGAATATAATCAGCTTGTTTGAACTCTTATTAATTTGGAAGAATTGATTAAAAGAAACATTGCTTAATTATTGGGAAACATTAAGTAATTGTGTTGGGATAATCTGCATCTGCAAAAAGCTGCTATTAATGTCTTGATTGAGAAATCTAGGTGGAGCAACCCAAAATGGGAACACAACCTTGGTTTCTTCTCTTATTGACTTCAAACACTTGAAATTTATATTTCAATTTAGTTTTATATCACTTATTTCAATATAAATAGAATAACATCTTAAGACAACAAATAATATATTCACTTACTGTAGTAACCTTTTCTTTCCCATTCCCTATAGGATTCGACCCCAACTCATAGTTGGATAAAATTATATTGCATACCACCATTTACACTTACTCACTATTGATGAGTGGATTTGGATGTTATCAATCTTGGTGCTATTATCGTGGAATTAGGCATTGAAATTACTAAGTGAGTAACACTTTTTATTTTAGTCTTGATTTATTCTGTCACACCTTGTTTTGTTTGTTAGTGAACCAGGTGACCATGTCTTCTCTTCCACCTGGAGAGATTGACAATAAATTTGTTGAGGTGAATGACGACGTTGATTATGCGAGTGCCATCGTCCCACCTCGGGTTAATGCTCCTACTTTCAAGATTGATGAGAGTATATATACGATGCTGAAAGCTGAGGGTCAGTTTTATAATTCCACTTATTAGGATTGGCATCAGCATTTGAAGAACTTTTTGGAGGTGTGCAACATGCACAATTAGCATAATGTGTCAGTTGATGCTATTTGTCTTAGAATTTTCAAATATTCTCTTGCTGAGGAAGCCCGTGATTGGATCCATCACCTCCACCAAATTCTATCCACACATGGACATAATTGGTGAATGTGTTTTTGAAAAAGTGATTTCCCTCAAATAAGAAAGCTGAACAAAGAGATAAGATATTTCACTTCAGGTAACTACCAAGGGAGCAGTTGTTTGAGGCTTGGGAGAGGTTCAAGCAATATGTTCTTAGGGTTCATATTCATGAGTTCCAACATTCTTCTAGAAAAGTTCTACCCTGGTTTGGATCCTCTTACCTAATTAGTGGCGAATAATATGGCTGGTGGTTGTTTCATGTACAAAACTTATAACCACATCACTACCGTTCTTAACAAGAAAACCAAGCACAATTAGGCTTGGCGTGTAGGGGATACTAGTGGGGGTGTCACTATTGGTACCCATCTATGAGCCATCTCATGAAGGAGAACCAAGAAAGAGATCAAATAATGGTGACCATGTCCACCAGCATTTCTTTTCTCACAAAAAGGTTGGCTGAGAATAAGCTTAAGAAGGTGAACATGGTTGATGATATGCAAGGTTATCCTCTCCAAATGCAAGAGTATCCTTAGCAGACATAGACTTGTCATCCATAGATTCAGAATTATCTTTTCCAATGTAGGGCCACCAATATCATGACCAACCTCCTTTGCATATTGAAGATAAAAATTACATAAAAAACATGTAGGGTGGTTATAAAAGGCAAAACTACCAAAATGAAAATTAGAACTACCAGTCTTCTAATTACCAAAATTGAGACCGCAGTTGCAAGCCAAGGAAATCACTATGGTAGAAATGATCAAGGGAACCAAAATCAAAATTGGAAAAACAACAACTTTGGCAATAGGAGCTCCAACACATATGTCCCTCCTATAGGTCAAGCTTCTATTTCTCAAAACTAGAGAGATGGTCAGTCACAGGATCAAGGAGGCTTAAAACTAGAAGGCATGTTGGAGAGAGTGTTGCAAAGCTAGTAAATATCATATGCTTCTCCAAAAGGCATGTCAAAGGTTGTAAGCACCCACATAGCATCCAATGAGGGACTAGTCTAGGGAGCATAATCATAAGAAAAAGGGATGGTTGCTCAGTGACACAATTGCCAACCCAAAGTCCAATGAAGGAGTCCACATTCTCATTGTGTGGGCATTAGGACCCTAAGTGTAAAGGTTTTGATTCTAATGTTGACCATTTTTGATGATGGCAAGGTTGTTGATGAAGTCGAGGTGAACCAATGTGTCAATCTAGAGGAAGATAAAACTATATTGAGTCCAGAAGATATAGAGAAGGTATAGAAAAAGAGGGTAAAGGTTTCTAAACTGTTTCCTCCGATTACAAACCTTCTTCCTCCATTCCCACAGTGGTTGGTGAAGAAGACCATGGATGCCAAGATCGAGAGATATACTGAAAGGTTGAAGCTAGCAACAATGAGAATTCCATTTATTGATGCACACAAAGAGATGCTAGATTTTGCTAAGTACCTCAAAGAGCTTCTCATAAAGAATAGGTATAAGAAGGATGAGGTGATACCAATCAATCACAGAATTAGTGTGACCATTTCAGACAATGGGTTGGAGAAAAAGGGCGACCCTGGAGTTTTCACAATCTCATGCATTATTGGCCATTATGAATGTGTTATAGCTCTATGTGATAATAGATATAGCACAAATCTAATGCTTCTTTCTATTTACAAGAGATCTATACTTAGCATGCTAATACCCACAAACATACCGTTGCAAATGGCGGACAAAACTCTCAAGAAGACGGTGGGTATTGTTGAGGATGTTCTTGTTAAAGTAGAAAAATTTACCCTGCTAGCAGATTTTGTGGTTATTGACTATCCTATTGATTTTGAGATTCTCATTATATTAGAGCATCCAATCCTTGCCATAGGGAGAGCTTCCATGGACTCGGAAAATCATGAGTTAAAATTTTAGGTAAATGATGATGAGGTGACTTTGCGGATGGAAAAAGGTATGAGATGCCTAAGGGTTATGAGAACATCTTAGTGATTGATGATCCCAAGGGTTACATGATTCAGCAGATCCAAGCCAGAAGGTATAACTCAATCACTCAAAGTCCTAAGGAAAAAAGAGAAAGCAAAAACTTGGTGATGCCAGCACAAACAAATGGGTGAAGAAGTTTCATTTCTGAAACAACTCATCCATTACTTTGACCAGACACAGGTATTTGCATTGTTCCACAGTGTTAAATTAGGTATTTCTTGAGAGGCAACCCAAGAGATGCTACACTATGTGTAGTATCTGTGTTGTACTGCGACGTTAAATCAAGCACTTGTTAGGAGGCAACCCAAGTTTTATACTAATAAATGTTATGTGTGCAGGCTTGACACTTAGAAACAGTTGGTGAGGAATGGCACTAGAAAGCCCAAATAAGTCCTCAAAATATATAAGAAGACCATACATGGAAAACATAACCATAAAAGCAAAAGAAAGAACTGACATCTTTAATTTACAAGTTCACTCACAAATCGCAGAATGCATATGCGACTCGTAAGTGGTTTCGTATGTTGAAGGCCAGGAAATAGACTCTCTGAAGTTCACTTAGGGCTCAACAAATGGTTCGTATGTTAAGGCATAGGTGAGAGGTGAGTGGTAATCTCTAAATTTGATTCACGACTCAACAGACGAATTGTGATTACATTCTACGATCAGTATATGAGTTCGTGCATGTACTTAATAACAAATGGGAAAGTTGGCTACTATGGGTTGACTTATAACCCAATATATGGTCCATACATTTGTTTAATGGTCATAAATAGGAGAGGATGACCCGATCCATCATAACCAATGAAATCCTATCAATCAAGAGCACTCACACACATTATCTATTATTTCACTCACATCTCCCATCCATCATAGAACTCTAGAATGACTAGTATGCCAAGTGCCTTAGGGAGTTCTACACCCTTGCTTTTATAATTTTCATACATTGGGACATTGCATGTGTTTAAGTTGGGGTGGGAATCTTTGGAATGCTTTATATTTTGTGTATGACGTGGTGCATGTATAATACTACTCTTAGTTAGAGTCCTCTTGGATTTTCTTAATCTTGGTTCTTTCCCAGATGATTTAATTTATGTTGAACCTATCACAATAGTAGAAGATCATAGTGATCGGTCTTGATAATATAATGCTAGGTGATTTTTTTAAGTGTACCAGTCTAAGTCCATGTTGTTCTTGGTTGAATAAAGTAGTTTTAACTTATATGGTGGTGGAAATTAAGCTTAAAGCATGCTTATGTGATAATTTGTGAAATATTATTCCCCTCAAATATTTTGCCACAACTGTTTGGTATTGACATATAGACCTCTATTTTTGAAATTTGCATGTGATAATTATAACATAGATTATCTAGTTGGAAGTAAATAAATTAATAGTCCATTTGATATCCATGTGCCAATGTGTGGTGAGGAATTTTATTTTGTTCACTTGTCATTGTTGCACTCTAAAACTTTCTTGGTTAGTCATACCTTAGCATAGGAAACATGGGTTGTAGAGATGAACTTAAACCTTCTTTGTGATTTAAAAGCCCTATTTGCCTAAATGAGCCAACTAAATGATGAATGTATCCTTATTCTCCCCCTTTTAGCCTATGACCTTTCTTCTTGATCAGCAGTAATGAAACCGAAACCTATTTGTCGCTAATCCTCTTTTGAACCTATCCTTCTTAATACCTTGACAGTAGAAACGAATTTGAGATATAAAAAGGTGAAAATTGGGTATAAAGAATGCAAAGAAAGAAAAGGGTAAAAAAATGGGTATCTAAACCACTTCCCAAAGCATAATGAGCAAGAACGTTTTAGAAGAAAAAGAAAAAGAAAAGAAGAAAAAGCTCACCAAAAGTTTCTTTGGGTTGTGGAGTGCTAAAAGAAGTAAAAGGAGAGAAAGAAGGCGATATAAATTGAAATAGGTGAATAGAAAAGTGATGTAGTGTTAAGGAGGGTGTTCCAACAATATATAGTTGGACCAATAATAAAACTTGAGACACAACCGTTAGATTTCTTTTTATTTGATCAAAATCAATTTAGAATTGAGGTACTGCAAGGAATTATTGATCTATTAAGACATGGAGAAAGAGATGCTTCAAATATTGTAAAATGACAGATTCTTCTCGCGAGTTTCATAGTAGGTCCTAGAGATATGTGTTGTCGATATATGAATGCTATTGCATTAATACAATATTTTGAAAAACCCAACATATTGTTTACAATGACTTGAAATCCTTCATGTATTGAAATACAAGAACATTTGTTGTCAAATGATGGAGTTCAAGACAAGCCAGATTTAATCAGTAGAGTATTTAAAGCAAAAGTAGAGAAACTTTAAAAAGATATACTGAAAAAGAACATATGTGGAAAATTTGCAGCTTTGATGTATACAATAGAGTTTTGAAAATGGGGTCTCCTTCATGCACATTTTTTATTATACATACACACAAGTACAAATTATTAACACCACAGACTTGTGATAAAATTATTTGCACCAAATTACCTTATTGTAGAGATAACAATTTATACACACTTGTGACCAAGCACATGATTCATGGACCTTGTGGCTATTTAAATCTGATATGTCCTTTCATGAAAAGAAGTTATTATAAATTTAAGCATGTCATGACCTGAGTGTACACCCTGAATGCAATACGGTGCTTAGAACCACAAATGGCTCCGAGCTAACCCATGGCATAACATGAATCTGACAGTTAATGTGAATATTGAGTGGAAGAATAACTAAAAGAACAACATAAAAAATATAAATACTAAAAGTAAACTGGGTTATCGCAAAGTAATTTAATACTAAAAATGTGTCTGAAGTCTCTACTATAGATGAGCTACTGGGATAAATCTTCAACTAACTCCAAAGTCTAGAAAACTGATAGACTACTAAAATAGAAAGAACTGCTTCGGTCCTCGATAGATGAGGACTCACCAATAGAATATTGCTGCACTGAATCTGAAGGAGAGACTAACCACGCTAAACTGAGCCTGAGTGCCTAAGCCTATATCATAAGATTATATAGCATAGGAGTATGCTTTAGTACTTTGAATGTACAATGTATGTGAAGCTATGCAATTTAAGAGATAAACAAACTGATAAAGACATTATAAGTAAAAATGCTGAAGTAATATGAAATGACCCTGTCTTAAAATACAAATGCCATAAATAACCTGAAATCTGAAAATATTGTCAAGCTAGTAAAAACTAATTAACAGTCATATATGTTATGAGATCTAAGACTGGACTATATTGTGGGAGAGCCTATTAACCAACATATAACCACGTGAGCTAAACGTAGAGTTCGATGTATACGCCCCATCGATAGGACTCAATATACCTTGATAGTGTATAAAGCAATGGTTATATGATCACTAACTGATGCCTATTCGGGCGAAAGACTTACGGTGGCACATAGTTTAGGGGATCTAGGTGCGCTGGATCCCCAATCTGCTTGGTACTAAGTACTACTCTCAACTGAACTCCTAAGTATAACTAACTGAACTGATTATCTCAAACTGGTGTCTTAAGGCTAAATCAGAACTACTTATTTGGAAGTGTCCTAAGAGCCTAAAATACCTAGTGACTGAAAATGTTGAAATGCTGGTACTATTGACATTACTGATATTACTAAGTATGCTGACTATGCTAATAGTACCGTAAAAGCATGGTTACATAAATCATGAGAAAATCATATATACTATGAAAGATCATACAATTTTAACATTGCTAGTTCATGAAATGAAATCTCAAAATCATGCAAGAATCAAGAATCTGGATAGAAATTTTACAAGTTGATATTAACATCCCAATTATAGCAAGTACTAGTCATAAAAACTCTAAAAGATTAAGGAGATAGGGAATTTTAACAACTTGAAGAAAATCCCAGGCCATGGTTTCTAGAAAGCTTGAAAACTAGGGTTCACTAGTTATTTTGGGGCACAAGAGTGGAAGGAATACCTTGCTAAATCCCCACATACTTTTAGAAGAATTCCCAAAGAAAACACTTGAAATCCAGAGAAGAAAGTTCAAGCCCTAGTTCTTTTATTGAAATGCATGTCTGAGTTCTTACGGTGAAGTTTTGAGAGATTAGGAAAGAATGAGAATAGAGCACTTATCCCCTAAATTCCCCTCCCATATATCCCAATACGACATACTTAAGAACTTAGAAGCATAGGAATTACTAGAATTACCTTAGGAAAAATAACCTAGGAACTATCAGCCAGTCGTTACGACTCACACCACTAGTCATTGGTTGTCACCACGACACGTGGTTAAGAGTCATTACTTGTGGTCTTGATTTTTCACCTTTCTGAACTCCAACCCATGGATGCCCATCACGACTCTTATTGGATACCACGAGTTGTTCCATGACTCGTGGTCAGTGAACCAACCTTGCAGTTCCTCTGATTCTCCATCCAACGAATCGTTACTAGATATGATGGATCGTTACATGACTCATTGTATGAGGTGAAGCCTAAACTAGGTTTATGGACTTCACCCTACGAGCGTGAGGTATGATCCATACCACAATACAATGGACCTTTATTTGTACTTGTACCATCTGAAATCCTATTGATTATTCTCTAAAGTTTGTCCTACGAAGGCATACCACGACCTATCCCTGGATACCATGAGTTGTTTCTTGACCCGTGGTCATCAAAATAATGCAATGCAGTTCTCTGAAGTTTATCCTATGATCCATTAATATGACCCATGTTATGGTCTAATAAGTCATACTACGACTCGTGGGTTTTGGAATTTGGGACATGAAATTTTAGGCTACTTACCACGAGTCTAACCATAACTCGTGCCACCTTCTAACGAGTCGTACCAAGGCTCATTTTGAGGTAAAAGTTTTCACTCCTTACTGGTTCCATGCTTCAAATCTAGGGTCTAGTCTTAGGGACATCTGGGGTATTACAATATATGCCCCTTGAAAACATTCATCCTTGACTGGAGACTAAGTAAGCTGGATTGATAGGGAAAGAGCTGCAATCCTGAAACTGAAAACTATAAACTGAATATTGAAGGAGTGACCGACTCTGAAATGAGATAGACATACTAAATAAATTCATGCAACAAGGGTGCACACTAAGACATGAATAGAACATATGAGCATGAAAATGACATAAAACTGAACAGAGTATTGAGGAGGAATTTAGTACCTGATGCTGAAGATGAGCTGGAAGGGAAAAGGTGAGGGTATTAGCCATCATATTTTCTTCGGCTTTCCACGTAGCTTCCTCTATAAGCTGATTCCTCTATAGAACTTTCACTGATGAAACCTCTTTATTCCTCAACTTACGAACCTGATGGTCCAAAATCTGTACTGGGACTTCATCGTAGGAAAGACTATATTTTACACCAACATTCTCTAAAGGTACAATTAAGGTCGGATCACCTATGCACTTCTTTAATAAAGACACATGAAAGACTGGATGCACCGATTCTAACTCCGCAGGCAGGTCCAACTCATAGGCCACATTACTAATTCACCTTAGGATTCTGTAAGGACCAATATAGCGGGGACTGAGTTTTCCTTTCTTTACATACCTCATCACCTCTTTCATAGGTGAAATTTTTAGATATACCCAATCATACACAGCAAGCTCAAGTTATCTTTTCCTCACATCAATATATGATTTCTGATGACTCTGAGCCATTTTCATCCTTTCTCTTAAGATGAACTTTCTCCATGACCTCGTGAACTGACTCAGGCCCTATCAAAGTAGCTTTACCAACCTCAAACCAACCTATAGAAGACCTACACCTCCTTCCATATAATTTCTCAAAAGGGGCTATCTGAATACTAGAGCGGTAGTTGTTGTAATATGCAAACTCAATTAGAGATAGCTGGTCATGCCAACTGCCCTTGAAATCGATCACGCAAGCCCTCAACATATCCTCTAGAGTCTGAATGGTCTGCTCGGCTTAGCCATCAATCTGTAGATGGAAGGCTATACTGAGCTTAACCTAGGTACTAAGTCCCTTCTGAAATGATTTCTAGAAGTGTGATGTGAATTGAGTACCCCTATCTGAAATGATAGACAAGGGAATTCCATGCAATCTGACCAACTCCCAGATATATACTCTAGCATAATCCTCCACTAAATCTGTGGTCTTAACCAGTACCAAATGTGCTAACTTAGTCATCTGGTCTACAACCATCCAAATTGAGTCATGTTGTCGGCGCGTACGAGGTAGACCTATAATAAAATCCATATTTACTTCTTCCCACTTCCAAGTAGGAATGTTGATATTCTTAGTCATACCCCCAGGTCTCTGATGTTCAACCTTGGCCTGCTGGCAGTTTGGACACTTAGCCACAAATTTTGCAATGTACTTCTTTAAGTAGTTCCATCAGTAGACTTCCTATAGATCATGGTACATCTTGGTGGCACCGGGATGGATAGAGTACCTAGAGCTGTGAGCTTCCTTTAGTATCCTTAGCCTCAAATCATCTGCATCTAGAACACACAACCTACCCTGATAATGGATCACACCATCTTCCCCTTTGAAGAATGATTCCACCTCTTTCCTTAGGACCGTTTCCTTCATCTTAAGTAATATTAGGTCATCATCTTGTCTTGACTTAACCTCCACCACAAGGGAGTATTCTGACCCATTCTGGACTACAAATCCACCTTCTACTAAGTCAACTAAACGAACTCCTAATCAAGCCAGCCCGTGAACATCCCTAACTAGTTCTTTCTTATCATGCTCAATATAAGAAATATTGTTCATTGATAATCTTCTAAGGGCGTTGGCCGCTACATTGTCTTTACTCAGGTGGTACAAGATGATCATGTCGTAGTGTTTCAACAACTCCGACCATCTCCTCTAACGAAGATTCAAATCCTTCTGATTGAACACATACTGCGGCTTTTTTGGTCAGTGAACATATCTACATGAATTCCATAAAGGTAGTGCCTCCAAATCTTCAAGGCAAATACTACCACTGCTAGCTCAAGATCATGAGTTGGATAATTCTTTTCATGAATTTTGAGCTGTGTAGAGGCATGCGCATTAGAACACATCCAAGGCCAATTTTGGAGGCATCACAATAAATCATGAACCCATCTGAACCTTCTGGAAGAGTCAAAACTGGGGTTGTAGTGAGTCGAGTCTTAAACTCCTAAAAACTCATCTCACAAGCATCAGACCACTGGAACTTCACTTTCTTCTGAATCAGCTTGGTCATAGCAAATGCAATAGAGGATAATCTTTCTATGAATTATCGATAATAACTGGCTAGGCTCAAGAAACTCCTAATTTCTGATGGAGAAATGGGTCTTGACCAGTTCTTAATTTCTTCAGTCTTCTTCGGATTTACTAGAATGTCCTTACTAGAGACAACATGAACAAGGAACGCCACTTATTTCAGCCAAAATTAATACTTGCTGAACTTAGCGAATAACTGGCGGTCCTGGAGAATCTGAAAAACTATTCTTAGGTGGTGTGCATGCTCCTCCTTTATTCTAGAATAGACCAGGATGTCATCTATGAAGATAATAATGAATATGTCTAGGTACTGGTTGAATACCCTGTTCATCAAGTTCATAAAAATTGCAGGATCATTCGTTAGTCCAAAAGACATAACTACGAATTCATAATGACCTTACTACATTTTGAAGGCTATCTTTGGAATATCATATTCTCTGATTTGGAGCCGATAATAGCCTGATCTGAGGTCTATCATTGAAAAGCAGATAACACCTTGAAGATGGTCAAACAAATCATCAATCCTAGGGAAAGGATACATATTCTTGATTGTGACCTTTTTCAGATGACGGCAGTCGATGAATATTCTAAGCATATTGTTCTTCTTTCACACGAATAGGACTGGGGAACCCTCTGGAGAGATGCTAGGTCTGATGAAAACCTTGTCTAAAAGGTCCTTTAGCTGCTCTTTTAACTCTTTAAGCTCAGCTGGAGCCATTTTTTAAGGAGGAATTGAGATAGACTAGGTATCAGAAAGAAGGTCTATGCCGAAATCTATTTCCTGTTTAGAAGGGACTCCGGGAAGATCTTCGAGAAATACATCTAGGAACTCATTTATGATTGGAACTGACTGAAGAGTTGGGGTTTCAGAACTAGGATCCCTGACCCTAACTAGATGATAGATGTAACACTTAGAAATCATTTTCCTAGCCTTAAGGTAAGAGATAAACTGACCCTTAGGCGCTGAAGCACTACCCTTCCACTCTAGGATTGGTTCATTAGGAAATTAGAACCTAATGACTCTAGTTCTGTAGTCAACTAATGCTTAGAAAGAGTGTAACCAGTCCATGCCAAGAATAAGGTCAAAATTGATCATATTTAACTTTAATAGATCAACTGAGTTGACTTTCTGTAAAACCATGACCGGATAATTTCTGTATACCCGGCTAGCTCTAACTGACTTACCAACCAAAGTAGAGATTGAAAATGGATCTGAGAGAATTTTTGGAATAATATCAAACTGAACTGCAATATAAGGAGTCATGAAGAAAAGTGTGGCTCCTAGATCTATGGCTCCTAGATCTAGTAAAGAATAAACACCTATTTGAAAAAGATGTACCATACTAGTGACTATGTCATGTGAAATCTCCGGTCCCGACGTGAAGATAGAGCATAAAAGCGGTTTCTACACCGATCACCTCCACCTCGTGCTCGAGGTAATGCCTCACGAGTCAAGCAACCTATCTGAGCTATTGATGCTGTGGATCGGGCTTTTCCCCATCCCGTCGACGGCAATCCCTCAATCTCGTGACCTTGCTGACCACAACCAAAAAAACCCTCCTTTCCAAAATGGCACTCTCCAAGATGGTTCTTACCATACTTAAGACATGCCGGGAAAGTTCTACCACTCAGGAGACATGACTTTGAGACTGGAGCTCGACGCTCTACTCCTTCCGATCGCGACGGGGTCCGAGGGAGGAGCACTAGCTGAAGAGGGCACGAAAGCTTGCCGCTACTTACTTGGGGAGATTACCATCTGACCTCCCGCCGAGAATACCCAAACCAACTCATTCCGCCCACTTACTCTCCCTCTCTATTTCTTTTAATTTCTCCACCCCTATCCGTCAGGCATGGATCATAAGCCTGGAGATGTCCATGTAACTACCGAGCATGGCAGTCCAACAAACCTTAACCACCAAGTATGAGACTCCATTTACAAACTTGATCATGTGAGCCCTTGCCTCTAAAACCATCTCTAGAGTATATTTTGACAATTGAGTGAACTTTAAGGCGTACTCGCATTGTCATCCGGCTTCAAATTGGTGAACCTATGGCCTTTTCTTCCTCAACTCTCGAGGAAAGACCCTGTTCAAAAACACCATTATGAACCCATTCCACTCTACTTCAGACCTACACTGTACCTCATCTTCCCTCCTTCAATTGTATGTACCATAACTGAGCTACCCTTTTCGCCTCGAGCAAGGGCCAAGTCCACATTTTCGACGGAGGTGACACCTAAGAGTTTGTGATCTTCCCGATCATCAATAAAGTCTGTAATTCCTCATCTACCTTAGACACAGAAATTATGGGGGATTTATCCGAGTAAAGTCTCGACTGAGGCGCCTATAGGTCCATTCATTGGCTTCCATGACCACCGCTTAGTTTACTGCTGGCCATCGCCCCGAGCTAGCATAAGGAATAGCCCTAAACTCGCAGGGTGTCGCTTGATCGCCCCGAGGGGCCGCCGGAGCTAGAGGGGCTGTGGGTTGGCGTTGTCGCTCCTTCCATTTACTCTTTTTGGGAGGAATCATCACTGATCAAAATGATAAAGCACGAAAGCAAGGGCATTTTAGAGTTTCATACTACACGCAAGATAAGAATCTGGGCGAAGAAAAGGGAATTTTCCTAAAACGCCTTGTAGCCTCCTCCTCATAAGTGTGGCGCGCTTCACACCCATGAAAAGGACTCTACATGAAACAACTTTCAGACATCCTAGAACACTCTAAACCTAAGGCTTTGATACCAAGTTTATCACGACCCGAGTGTACACTCAATGCAACATTATGCTTAGAACCACAAATGGCTTCGAGCTAACCCATGGCATAACATGAATCTAACACTTACCGTGAATATTGAGTGGAAGAATAACTAAAAGCACAACATACAAAATATAAATAATGTAAAGTAAACTGGGTCATCGCAAAGTAACTTAATACTACAACTGCGCCTCAAGGCTCTCTACTAGAGATGGCTTACCGGGATAAATCCTCGCCTAACTCCAAAGTCTAGAAAACTGAAATAGTACTACTAAGATAGAAAGAACCGCTTCAGCCTCGATAGATGAGGACTCACTCGCAGAATACTCGTTGCACTAAACTGGCGAGAGACTAACCACGCTATCGAGCCCGAGTGCTCGAGCCTATATCATAAGATGATACAACATAGAAGTATGCGTTAGTACTTTAAATGTGCTGAGTATGTGAAGCTGGGTGAATGTAAGACATAAAGATACTGATAAAGACATTATAACTAAAATGTTGAAGTAATATGAAATGACCTTTGTCCGAAAATACAAATGCCATAAATAACCCGAAATCTGAAAATATTGTAAAGTTAGTAAAACTAATTAACAAACCATATATTATGAGATCTCGAGACCTGACTATACCGTGGGAGATCCTGCTAACTAACATATAATTCCCTTCGCATTAACACCATCACATGGATCTTCCGTATATTGGAAAATGTTGTGCCTACTAAATCTATCAATTTCAAATCTCATAGAGCTCATCATTACTTGTTCTTCCTCTTATACTGGGCGTAAGTATTTGGAAATATAGAAAACCAAAGTAATTCTTTTTTGATGTGGAAGTTCGCATCATGGCTACAACCACCGAATATATTCAGTACGTAACCTTCGCTTTGAAACCAATTGTTAGTGAAAACGCAAAGAAATAATAAGGAAGAACACAAGATCGTAGTCCTAATGTAATGATCCTACATCCACCGTAGAACAACTTCCTTTATACATAAACAGCAGCAGGAGATCCTAAATACACCTAAGAGAATTTCTCTCTCAACTCTCTACTCTTACAATGTATTTTCTATGCTTTTTTGGAATGGTTTTACACGAAGTATGGTCATCCTTTATAGATGACCAAACTTGGGATCCAAGCACAAAATAATAAAAGGAAAAATAAATACAAAATTTGTCCTCCACAAAATTTCGCTTGATCTCCAAGTCATTTCTTAGCCAAGTAAATTGGCACATGAAATTTTCTTCCACATGGATTAGGCCTCACAAAAAACCAAACCAACTTTTTCAATGAGTTTTTATTCACGTTTGTATTAATTAAAGTTAATTAATAGCACTAATATTAATTCTTAAACATATTGAAATTATTTGATCTCTTCCAAACTTGAAGAATCACTCAAACATAGATTTTATAGGACTTTAACACAAACTAAAGCATTGTGATACTATTAACTTTGAAATGTGTTTTACTTAATTATGTGTTTCAAATTTAAAAACTATTTGAATTTGTTATAAAATAATAACAAAGTATCAATACAACAAGAGATATAGTTAAATAAAGTGGGGAGCGGAGATTTCTTTATTTCTCTTTTCAAACTAATGAAAAATAAATTGAATTGATTTTTTATTTAAGAAGAGAAGAAGTTGCTTGCAAGTCTATAGAATTACAAGCTTATTCGATTGAAAGTTTATTCACGAACATTCATAAATAATATATTTATAATACTTCCTTAAATATTTATTAATAGATAATATTCCTCATTAAATCTAACTTAAAAACTCGCTGGAAAAAAATTTAGTGAAGAAAAAAAGTACACGTATCTAGTAGTATGCATTATTAGATGCCTCATTAAAACTTCTTACAAGAAAAACCCAATGGGATAAAACCTTAATTAATAAAAAGAGTACAACACGTAGTTTACTTTCTAATTAAAGCATCACATAATTTCTGGAAGATGATGACTTCAATCTTGTATGCCGCTAATCACATGTCGAGGTAGGCGAGAGAAGGTAAGCAAATTCGTTGCACCGATATGCCAATTTATTATTTGATGAACTGACAACCATTTGCACCTTTGGATTCTTGATGTCAGTTGCATCATTTTATATAATATATTGGAATCGCATCAAACACCCTTTGTCTCACTTTGTAAACCTTGTTGTCTTTTATATTATTGATTGTCGTGTGGAACATCATAGTATGATAGTAACTATTCATAAAATAAATAATATATTTTTTTTGGTTTTTGGGGTTTTTTTTTTTTTATGAATTTTATATATATACAAAAAATTTAATAATAATTGTTAGAATAAATAAATCTATTCATATAAGGATTATAAATAAATTTTCCAAGAACTTATATAATCTTTCAGCATATTGAATCCTTAAGAAAATTTTCATATAAATTTTTTCAAGTGACCTAATCCATTAGTATTTAAAGAATCACATCTTCTAGTATTTTAATTATAAGTCAAATAAGCTTTATGCTTATCGAGATACATCATTTTAGTTGGTAATTATTTCTTCGTCATCCCGTCTTTAACAGCATAGAATTTAGATCCTCACAATCATTTGCAATATTGAGTGTTATATTGTACTAAAGATATCGTAGACACATATCATTTTTATCGGGTTCTCAATACGAGATAACTTATCGAGATCTCATCACTTCATTATTTTCGTGTACCTCAAACTCTCATGATGTTTCATGAAGTGTTATGTCAAAGGATTTTCAAGAGCACATTACCTCTTATTATGATCATTTGCTCCTCTCTTTTTTAAAAAATTATTGCATTTGAAACCAATTGGTCTACTATGTTGCATGCAGTATATTTATACTTTATCCTTCAGGTACAATCAATAGGAGCATTTGCAACGTAAATAGGAGATTAATTTTGGGTCAACAAATGCTTCTAGTACTTGAAATGAATTATCTTTTGAATGAGGTAAACTAAAATAATTCACAATATATTTCTTAGCTTCTTAGTTTCTCTTCCTATGTTAGAAGACCTAACATATATCTCCCATCTTCTTGAGAAATCATATGTGTGCATGATGGTAGATTCATTAATCATCTACTGCACATAAAAAGCTATTAGATGGAAAATACTTAGTTTCTGACCTTGAAACCATTAAGAGGAGGTGAATTAATCATAATTTATTGGTATAATGAATACAAATATTGATATATCATATGCTCCATCAACACATGAAGTTTTATTATCGTAAGCATGGTTTAGCTATTTATTGGAGACATTCAATGTCAAACCAGCTTGAATATTGTAACACCCCAAAGTTTTCTAGGACTAGACTCGGAATTTAAAATTTTGCTAGAAGAAAAGTCTGCAATATGCATCAGTACGGCCTCGCATGACTCGTTGCCGAAGTGGGTATTAGTCGTACTATTGGCCGTAGTACTGTCCTAAATGACCGAGCTAGGCTACGATAGGGACCTAAGTGATTCGTACTAAGATGGTACAAGTCATACCAGGGGTCGTGAGGAAGAGATTTAGAGTAAAGGTTCGAGATGTTGAGAGAAACCACGAGCTCCAAAATTTACCCTAAGTATGAGGTGCGATCATGGTAGGTACCCGTGACATAAAGTTCAGAGGAATGATCGGGAGGTAGGACCTAAGACTACGAGACTCAAGATGTCGTGGGTAAGGTCCTACGAGTTGTAGGATGAGCCGTAGCATGACGAGACAATTTTAAGTGATGTGCCATGATTTTACTAACTTTCGATAAAACCAAGAAAATATGCACATTACTATTATGTTTATGTAGATATGATGTGTTTGTTTAAGTGTTTCAGGAAAACAGTCCGAATCGAAATGGAAAAAGTAAGGCAAAAAGGACCAAAATGCAAATGCTACTCAGTGTCACGAAATATCTTCCCAATGAATGATTCGTTCGAGTCGTGAAAGAGATCGGTTTTATTGAGAAGAAAAAGTGCACCTAACGAGTTGAAGGCACGACTCAAGTTACATCCGACAATGAGTTGTTGCGCGCTGTGGAGACCGGGAGGAAGATTTCTAAGAATGCTCAGTGGAAGACAACGAGACATAACAAGTCATCGTGTGAAGTGACGACTCGCCATGAGATACCGTTAGTATCCTATGTAATCGGGAGGATGTTATGATCGATGGCCACGAGGGACCTAACGATTCATGCCTAGGCCTAACGAAGCCGTTAGTTGACCCGTCACTAGGATCGGGACAAGCCCGAGGAGACTCAAATTCACTTGGCCACAACTCATTTGGAGACCCAATGAGTCATTACTTGGGTCTGCTACTATCACGACTTGAGGTCTGCTTAGTTAGGAAAAATTTTATTTGAAACTATAAACTACATTGTTTAGGTTTATTTTGCAAGGCTATTTTATCACTTTTCACGTAAACTTTAGTGTTGTTAACGATCATCCTTGATTCAAGAAACAAAGATTGCAATTTTGTTCTTGATTTTGAGAATCAAACAACATTGAAGTTTTTTTCATCAAGCTTGAGGTTTTATTCAATTCATGATTTTCTTCTACGATTCTTTGTAAGTTACAATTATGATTTCTTCTTTAATTTGTGATTGTGATCATTCTAATATGAGTAGCTAAACCCATAACTAGGTTGTGGGAACCATGATGAATTAACACACATAGGTAAAAAATAATTTAGTGATTCTTGAACAGGTTTATGCATGATTATTTTTCCCATCGTTAATTATTTCTTAGCGCTTGCAAACATTGAAATTTGCCTTATTCTTACTTACCAGATCAAGGAGGTGATGAATGGAAAAAAGGATTAACGACGGAGATTTGAGGCTATCAACCCTCATCTAATAGCTCGAATTTTTTCCTAAATAACTAATCTCGATATTATGCAAGGGTTAATTAATCATACACCCGTATACCTTAATTCAAGTTGTGTGGTGATAATTATCTAGATAGGGAGCAACCATTTAGGTGAATTTAACTTACCAATATTGCATGCTAAAACACCGCAATAGATTACTAGTGTAAAAGCCTTGTGGTTGTCATGGAACTCCAATCCTAGTCACTTTATTGATTGAATACAAATCAAAATTGATTTAAACATTTACTAGTCTTTACTCTTGTTTATTATTTTGTGTTTTAATCTTTTCCCCGTGAAATAAGTAAGCTAGTATTATTAGCTAAACGCATTAACTCAAGTTCTCATCATATTCCTTAGGATTCGGCCCAACCCTAGTTGGGTTCTATATTTGACATCGACGCTTTATATCTTATTCATGAGGTGTAATTTGGGCGACATCAAATTTTGGCGCTATCACGGAATATAGCTAAGGCTTTGTTAATTGTGTTTGCTTTGATCGTTGGTCCTTATTTTTATTTTTGTTTTTTTGTTTCTATTCTTAACAGGTCTTAGGTTCGCATGCCTAAGATTTAGAGCCAAGGAATATCTCTAGTTCCAATTGATCACGAACTTGAACAAACCTCGCAAAGTTTGAGGAGAAATGGACAACGTGCAAGAGCAAGAGACAAGTGGGACTGTGCCACAACTAAAATGTGTTGGCCGAGGAACAAGATCGGCAAGATATCGAGAGTTATAAAGGGTTACTGAAGAGCAACGACTACCGCCGAAGTCGAGCGAGCTGGGGAAGAACAGAGGTCCGCATTAAATATAGAATTCACTGATGACGGTTTACGATGCCGATATTGATAAAGCTAGTGCCTGTGGAGCTATTGTCCCTTCCCCTTTTCCTACAAAGGCAAAGCTTGATATTACCAACGCAATGATCCAATTGCTCAACACGGCGGGATATTTATGTCATGCAACCGATGATGCACATATTCACTTGAATAATTTCGCGGGATATCTCTGTGCTATAAAACAATCGAGTGAGTCAAGTAGCTAATATGGCCGAGGTTATTTCCTTTTCATTAAGGAGTGAGGCAAATACCCAAACGATTCTATCACTATACGGAGGGAGTTGAAAAGAGCTTTTCGTGAAAGGTTCTTCCCACTTTGCAGCTTTCTTGTAGCCGAAAGATGAGATATACAACTTTAGGCAATTAAATCCAAGAAACTTCATGAGACATGGTTACTGTTCCAAAAAGAAGTCAAAAAAAAGTGCCCAACCACAGATACCGATGATACATTACGGAGATCTCTATAGGTCTCTAAATGCTAACACAAAGGTGGTGGCCGATACAGTTGTCTTTAAGTGAATTTATGAGTCACACTTATGTTGAAGTTGTTGAGGTACTTGATAAATTATTAAAAACAAACCGCGCATGGCACACAAGAGAGCCTGAGACTCCGATTGGTACTTATGCGAGGCATGTTCGTTAACAGAAGAAAGGGACGAAGAGCAAGATCGATATTGCCGAGATAAAGACTATAATGGGGCCGCTACTATACGATGTGGAGCAAGGCCGAAAAGGTGAATGTTGTGGGCTCGCAAGGCCCCAAGAAATGATAGTGGTGAATCAATCGAGGAGGAAGAAAATTATCCGAATGATCAAGGGGCTAAGCTGACTAACACCCAAGAGTCTAACCAATACTCTTGGCATCAAGGTTAGGGGAACCAAGGAAGAAACTTATATAGAGAAAATAATTACAATCGAAGTCAATACAAAGACAATGGAGACTCGGAAAAGGCTATATACAAAATGAGCTGTATAGTCTATATGTTCCTTCCAAGGAACTACGAGCTTGAGTCTAGTGGTTCAAGGGTGGAAGACATGTTGTCTAAGGTACTAAAGAAGATGGAGGCGACAGATGGTCATTTCAAGGAGCTTAATGCTAATATTATTGGTATGAACCAAAAAGGTGGAATCACATGTTGTGGCCATTAAGCAAAGAGTTTAGTCACGTCTCAAGGTTATGAACCGTAGGTAGAAAGGAACACTTCCCAATAATACAGTTCAAAATCTAAATTGACAAATATTGCATTACCCATCACTACTACGAGTGGGAAGGCGACGATTGATCCTCTGCGCTTGCCAGAGTGATGAGACAAGAGAGCCCTTAGTGATCACGGTGATAGATGGCATTTCGAGGATCAGATTTTTGCTGATGATTTAGTAGAGAAGAGAAGTCCTAGTGATGCAAAGGAGCATGGATCTCGGCAAAGAGAAGGAGAAGGAGGTAACGCAAAGATCACACTCTATTCCTAGACCTCCTCCCCTTTCCAGTAGAGGTTGAAGAAAAGGCCGTTAAGGGAAGTATCATAAATTCATTTTCATGTTGAAACACCATTCAGGAACATCCTAATAATGAGGAACTTGCGTATGCCCGACTATGCTTAAATTCCATGGTTGACCTTGTCACTAGAAAGAGGACAATAAGCTTCGAACATGTAGATAATTTGCACCACCGTAGTGTAATAGCATCTCGTTCTCTTTTCAAAAGGGAAGCACTCGAGCTTTCTACCATATCGTGCACTATTGAGCCTTTAATTTACTAAGGTTATGTGATCTGGGTGATAGTATTAACTTGATGTCGTTAGCAAAGTGTTTAGGACAAATAGGGATTGGGAGCCTCAAAACCAACTACAATGCGGTTTTGATGGCGTATCGCACGGAAAATCCGCTGTGGGATTATCTATGACAGTAGTGAAGGTAAAGTTCTTTATATTTTCGATCGATTTTGTCATATTCTCGGGACTGTGAGGTTGATATTGAGGTCCCCATTTTCTTGGGGCAACCATTCCTCACCACCGACATACTTCTTGTAGATGGTGGAAATCGTGATAACCGAAATTTTGATTTAACAATAAGGAGGTGACATTCAATGTATAATGATCCATGAACCAAACCCAAATGACATGAGGGTGGTCTCGCACTGATGTTGTTGAACCCAGTTTCTCAATTATGGCCATGGGAGAGGAGTTAATGACTCTTTGAGACCTAAAGGCAGCTTGATGAATGCTGGTGCCGAGGAGATCCACAAAGCGAGGAGATAGTTAACGCACTTGGGCCGGTACGGGGTCATACACCTATTCTCCAAAGAATATTGATCTTGACTCAAAAAATTGGGTGACCCCATCAACAAAGATATCTATTGAGGAGACACCGGGTCAAGCCGGGACAGAGATGTCGAGTGAATCCGATTCTTCGATTCAATTACTTTTCCAATTCCAACCCCGCGTGACGTAGAAAGTGTGTGGAATGGCATACTTAATATTGGTGATGGACAAGAGAAATTATTTAAGATAGCCGCTAGGAAGAACGAAGCAGGGTATTGGAGCTCAAAGCACTCCCATCTCACTTGGTGTGTATGTATTTCAGGAACCCGGTAACACTTTACTCTGGCCATTGTTGCACCTAACTTGGAGGAATGGCATGGGAGTCGGGTCTCCATTCTCAAGATATAAAAAGCTACCTGGGTGTAATTATCACAGACATTATTGGAATCCCATCCCGTATTTGCACTCATAAGATCCAGTTTCAGAGTCGATTGTATTCCAAGCATCGGTGCATGAGGTGGTCAATAAGGAAATCATCGTCGTCGACGCGTATGGTTTACCCTATTGCTGACACCAACGGGTGAGCCTAGTTCAAGCAGGCCAAAAGAGCGAGTAATCAACATGGTCCCAAATGCTAACAATGAGCTTATTCCATCAAGGCCGCCTCGGCCGGTTGGAGAGTATGAATGGACTACAGGAAGCTCAAACCATCGACTCGTAAAGATCATTTTCCTACGCCGTTCATGGATCGAGCTGCTAGACCGACTTGCAAAAGTGCAGAATGGTACTCGCTGATGTTTATTCAGTGGTACACCGTATATCTATAGAACCCGAAGACTAAGATAAAACTACTTTCCCTGTCCATATGGTACATTTTTTTTAAAAGGACGCCGTCGTGTTATTTAATGCACTCGCCACTTTTCTTCAAAAGATTACATGATGTCCATATTTTCTATTACGGTGGAGGACACCATTGAAGTCTTTATGGATGACTTTTTCATGGTGGGTGATTTATTCAATGATTGCTCGATCATTTGGAGCAAGGTGTCAGCAGTTGATGTTAAGAGACCAACTTACTTAAACTGGGAAAGTGTCATTTCATGGTCAAAGAAGGTGTAGTGCTAGGCCACCAGATTCGGTAAGGGTATTGAGGTGGATATGGCCAAGATCGAAATAATTGCGTCTACCACCTCCAATTTCGATGAAACGTGTCTTCGAATCTTTCTCGTCTACAAAGTAGGTTTTATATGAGATTCATCATGACGCCTTAAAGATTTCACATCCTTTATGTAAACTTCTTGAGAAAGAGGTGAAGTTTTCTTTTGATGAGGCATGTTTGAAGGCGTTTGAATGCTTAAAAGAGAGATTAACCACTTCCCCGATTATAGTGCACCCGACGAGTCTTTACCATTCGAGGTTAGCGGTTATCTTTACCGAGTGTCCCTGGAGCTATGTTTGGTTAAAGGTGTGAAAAGATTTTTCATCCTATTTATTTTGCTATCAAGGCCTCTTAACGCACTTAAAAATTATCTCAGGATGCAATGTGAGCTGTTGGCTATAGTATTTACATTCGGAGAAGTTTTGCTTATTTTCGAACTAAGGCGATAGTTCACATGCACTACGTAACTTTGAGATATCTCGATGGAAAAGAAACATGCCAAGCCAATTTCGTTGATTCGATGGGTTCGTTGCCGCAAGAGTTTGAGTTCGAGGTAAAGACACAAAGGACCTAAAACCAGGTGTGGCGATCATTTATAAAGATTGGTGCTCGATGCAAGCACTTCGCATTTGAGCTTCTGACATAGAAGATGCATTCCCCGACGAGTAGGTTTTAGCCGCCTTACGTGATCTCATCCCCATGGCTTGCGACTTCACTAATTATCTAAGGAGTGATTTTGTATAAGAAAACTTATCTTTCCACCAAAGTGAAAGAAGTTCATGTCTAATGTGCGGAAGTTTTCCGGGATGAGCCCTACTTATTTCACATATATGCCGATGGTGTATCTGAGATGCATGCTCGGTGTACATGTTTGGCGGCTATTGAGCCCGCCACTCATCCCCTGTCAGGGGTCACCAACCGGATTCGTACGTCTACAAAAATTTCGCAATGGGTACTATTGGCCAACCATTCACCGAGATTTACATTTGCCGTAGGAATGTGATGTACGCAAAGGCAAGGAGGCATACCAAGGAGGTACGAGTCTTCTTACTCCCATCCTTGTCATTTAGCCGCTTGATATGTGGGGCATTGATTTTATGGTCCCATTTTTGAGCTCGATTTGACGGCACATACTAGTTGTCAGGATCATCTTTCAAAGTGGGTGGAGGCAACGCGCTTCTAAACAAGGGAAGAGTGTCAGCAACATTCTTGGAAGTGGGAATATTTTGCTGTGATTCGGGGCTCCTGTGAGCTACTACTGTGTGACGGGGTCGCACTTCCGTGACCTAAGTTGTTTTGGGGAACACAGGGTGATATGGTGTTACTATTCACTTAGAATGACCAAAGATTGAGAGAGTTCAAATTTCAGTGATATGGTGTTACTATTCACCTTGTGCTTCGCTTGCTTCGGAAAGTTGAATTCCAAAAATGGTTGGGTCCTTTTTGGGTGATCCAAGTATTCTACGTGGGAAATTGAATTTAAGAATCATGAAGGAAAGCGATGAAGTAAATGGTCAACGAAAAATGCATATTTAAAGAGAAGAAATTAAGTCAGGATATCTCGTGAAATTCCGAGTAATTCTAGGGCTTGTGTCGTGGGCGGCGATGTTAATCAGCGCTGCATGGGAGGAAACCCACGGAGGTGTTTTGGTGAATTCTCGAGTAGTCAAGATACTCAAGGCCGTATCACGACGTTAAATCAGCGCTTGGGAGGCAACCCAAGTTGTAATTGTAAGATAATTATAAAAGGTTTACGTGTGTTGATGTGCAGTGGACAAGCAGGGGAAATATGAAGCCGAAAACCAAAATCTAAACTTCAGTTGCTGGTGCTGTAGTGCTACGTAACAAGTCATCATCTCGACCTAACGACTATTGTTGGACGTGTCACCGCCATAAACAGCTGGGTACACAAACATGACCAGCTAGAGCTACAAAGGGACAACGAATCGTGGGGTCTCTAATAAGTCTACCGGATTAAAGAGGGAATTAAGTTGTAAAAGGTGACAACAATGAATTAATGAACTTTAATGGGAGACCCAACGATTCGTCAAGTAACCGCCATGAAGCTTACTCAGAGGCAGCTGGCCGAGTTCGTGGCCTATGACTCGTGCCACGACTCGTAGCACCACGTGTCGTTAGGTCCCGTAAGATCCTAAACTCATTCCACCGAAGAAACTAAAAGAATCGCTGCCCATTTAATGAATCTTCACATCACGTGGTTTATTTTAATTTCTAATTCTAATTCACCTACATACCAATAGGGTAATTTGATTTTTAAAACATATAAACACCCGACAGCCTCTCAAATTTTCTCACATGAACTTAACCGAAATGCCAACTCAAAGTTTTCCCCACTTTCCCATCTCGCTCAAATCACCATCAACTAACAAAGATTCTCCAATACCACTCTCACCCTCACACGAGCACATCACTCGCGTCACTCACCGCAATGCTCTAAATTCATTTGCGATCCTCATCTTCATCCTCAACAATTTTGAGTATCCATACACTTGTGAGTAAACATATTTCTTGACCTATGCATTTCTGGAATTCACATTGCTTGATTTATGATTCATACTCTACGAAAACCCTAGGTTGTTTGGAACTTAAAATCATGATCAACAAGTAAATACAATGCTATAAAGAATTTTGTCTTTGTGATGGTTGGATTGAAAGAATAATGATGATGAACATGGGATTGTTTGATTTGTGATGGAATACCTAATAAACCCTAGTTTCCATTAAGTTCCAAATTAATTAATCACTATCACTTTAGGAAAATAGGATTCGTGCTTGTGAGATTGCAATTTAGTCAGAGATGAACACGGTGTTGTTATTTTTCATGTAATGCTGATGACACCTCATAACGCACTCATGACAAGTCCAACGGAGTCGTTGGCATGATCCTTCACCACCATATAAACCAAGTAAGTAAACTCTGAGAACAAGCCATAGAACGAAGTCAGTAGATCACCACGACTCAAGCAGATCTCGTCCCGAAGGGGGAAATGAGATGTAAATAGCTATCTCACGACTCGGTTTAAAAGTCAATGCCTCAAGTAATGACTCATGACCAAAGCCAGTTAAGTCAACTGTCTAACAAAGTAAAATCTTCTCTGATGATGATTTAGGTGACTCCTTACGAGTCGTGGCTGGCAACGACTAAGAGTCCCTGCCTAGTCTGCAAGAACACAATTAAAATTTTATTTGTTTCATCTCATCTTTCATACTAACCATTATTCCATAGGTACAATGGCATCAAAAAGGTACACCAAAGAAGGGTCCGCCAAAAAATAAAAAGCGAGAAAAGTTAGCCCTCATATTAAAAGACTTAGGACGAGCCTCATCCTCCGAAGAGTCAAGTGGCCGGGGTGGAGGGAATGGCTGCTTCTAAGAGCAAATCTTGAGAGGAGATCCACCAAGGCTAGGACACAACACCCTACAGCGCCGCTGATTCTCCTACTCCACTTGCAAGGAGACCCATCGAGCCGAGTAGAAGAGAAATGTTACACCACGCCCTAATTTGCCCCGAAAGTGCTCGAAGATAGCGCTTTAAAATGCAGGTGCTGATAAATTACGTGCTCAAACAGGGAGCAAGCCAGATGACATGAGCTATTAGATATTTCAAATGTATCCAATGATAAACCATGGAGGGTGAGGGAATTTTTGTCTCTGCGTATGCCATTTACAAAAGCGGGACATTACATGAATGCCAAGGGCCACTCAAAGAGGAGCATTTATGAGGAGTCCAGCCTAGTCACTCAAAGGGCCTGAAGGACCCCCCCGAAACAGTAGGCATTATTTGATGCATACAAATGTGGTTAATCGAGCTTATCTGGGAGCTGGGCAACCTCTTGCCCGGTTAGAGAGTTTTATGCGGCCAAGTATTCACGTTGCGAGTTTGGCTTTGGGAGGCCAAGACTCGGGAAGAAGAGGCCCGCATTGACGCCCAAGTGTTGGTTCGGGAGACACCTCGTAGACATCTCCCGAGAGGACCATCTTGTACGCTTCTATGGTCCGTGACTATCGTGCCCCAATGAATGTATCCGAGTTTGATAAATGCATCGTTCGAACTCAAGAAAGTCTAAATCAAGAAGTCAATAGTGAAAACGTATCAAGAAGTACATTTGGCTGTCACCATCATTGCCACACGGTCTCAAGTAGTTGAGTGGTTTCTACGGCACTCCAAGTCAAGTATGCTTAAAAGGCTACACCGAACTTCCAAGATAAATTTCGATGGTCATTAGTTCGACATGGGCTGGTACCAACCGTAAAACAACAATGTGCTTTCACCTCGACAGAGATGGCTCAGGTAGCAAGCATCATGGAGGGGTATGCCATATGCCACTTCCTCCGCGATATATTGCCGAAAAAGATTCGAGAGCTAAGCATTGTGAGACGCGACTACCATTCCATTTCAATGCTCTCACCATCGACTCTTCCAGAGTCAGTGCTGTGCAAGAATTTTACTCTGCTGATCGCCGAAAGTGGTGGTCCATAAGATCACCGATATCGGTTGATAAGAGACGACAAACCCAATATCGAGAGCGAGGAGTCGGGTCGCCGACCACCTGGAGGACTTGGCTGGGCAGAGGCATTGAGCTGGGCCAGAGATGCATCGAGAGGCCGCATCATTCACCCAGCTTGCGCAGAGCCCACAGAGGCTAGAGAGAATGCAACAAATGAGGCTAAATGCAGCTAACATTCTACACTCCGCCGAGGTTCCGCAGTCCTCATCCACAACAATGCCAGCCGACCACCCGTTGCACCCTCGTACGTGTTTTCCGGGCCACTTAGCGGTACTCAAGAATTTCTCGAATGATATGGCTAGGCGATGGCAAAGATGAAAGTACAGTAAGCACACATGGTCTTCGCTAAGGTATTAATGGAGCAAGTAAAGCCATGGGTTACAAAGGAGTTGAAGGCGCTCTCTAGTTCACCACGGCTAGTTGACGAGTATGGGATGCGACTTTGCACATTTACAGGCGCCCGAGCTTGCTAGATGGTATGCGAAGGTAGCAAGATTCGAGCCAGGTGCCAGAGTTCTTCACACATGTAGCCGTGGGATCCCTCCTCCACCCGTGCTTCCAATGATTGATGAAGAGAGGCGAGGAAGAGCTAACATAATACGACTTTACTCACTCGAGGAGTTTGGTGGCGAAGATAAAGGCAAGTCTTGGATTTAGATGATTCTCCGCTCCGTGGAGCAAAGAGAGCGAGAGAGACGGAGGCAAGCATGCGCTTATTCAGAGATGCAGGGCTCCGCCGCAGGGCCGCAAAGGACGCAAATGAGAGATCGTGGGAGAAGGTACGCAGTTTAGTAGGTTCAGAACGCACTCTAGCTTAAGCCTATGGTGACAGGAGATGACACCGGAGGTGTATCTATACCTCCACCGACCAAGCCGCACGCCAGTCACACAGTATGTTCTCTATTTCCATGTTTTATTTTTATAATGCACAGGACGACGCATGCTGGATGGGGAAGTAGAGGGATACCTATGGCTTTACTAAATATAACCCGAATTTTTTATTGACAGATATATTTTTCCTAAAAGTTCCTTATCTAGTAGAATCGACACGTTTAGATTTTTATGTTTTTGTGTTTGTTGTGTGTCAGTCAAACGAAAATTAGGTGAACTTAGGCGTAGTCAATATCATGGATTTTTGAAATTATTTGAACTTATAATGTGATACCCCTCTGTAAAAATTTTATGTGTGTGTTAAAAATCAACAAGTACGACCTTTTGTAACTTTTTTGTAAACGAGCCCGGTACTGTCGCTTGTAGAAATTGTCCGCTTGGGGCTCTGCCCTCTCACGATTTTAAAACGCGTCTATAAGTGGAGAGGCATTCAAGCACTTATAAAGCAATTTCTTCGTTCCTCCTCCCCACCGGCGGATTTTCCTTAAGTAAACCAAAGGGCATGTATCGCCGTCCCTAGTTACCTCAGAGGGACTCAAGATCTCACCGAGGTTTGCCCTACACGGCCGCACTACTTCGATACCACCGTAATGTACCTGCACCACCGCTTGTAGAAATTGTCCGCTTGGGGGCTCACCTCACGGCTTTAAACGGCCATGCGTGGGAGAGGTATCCAAGCACTTATAAAGTACTTTCGCTCCTCCCCAACCATGTGGGATTTGCCTAAGCAAACCATCCCTGATTACCGCGCCCGCCGTGGGGGGTAAGGACTGGCACTGGGTGCCCTATTAGACCTAAACCGCTAGACTACTGAACCTAAGCACATTTGGTGCCGGGTTGATCTAACTCGTATTCATGGGACCAATCTTGGCTATATAACTAGCCAGAATACAAATTTTCCAACCGATCAAAGGGATATAGCCACCTACTACAACATCGCCCAACCGTATATCACACTCATATAGGAAAATCCTATGCCTAATAAGGCCACCATGCTGTCTAGTTATCTCTAAATCATACAACAAATACTGAACATCTACGTGACCGGCAAGGTCACCACTACTAACCTGGATACATCCCCACATGACCAAATATAAACAAAAATACTAAAAACACCTAAATATACGCACGACCTACACGAATGCACAACTAAACTGTGGAGATATATATACACACCGTAAGCCTCTAAGAATACCGATAAGATGGCCTGGATAGGCCCCGACCTACCCATACTATACAACAAAAGAAATGAAAAACACCTGGGATATCAAGCTCCTGATGATAGGAGCCGATGACTTCAGCAAGCTAGGATCACGGGTGGATCACCGTCTATGTACCCGCAGCTCAGCAATGCAAGACTTCAAACGGTGTCGTACAAGTGGTACCGAGTATGCAAAGCAAACTAAACATAATCAATAATAAGCAACATAACTAGGAAACTCTCGAACAAGAGGTTATCTCAAAACTATTCGCTGATGGAATTCAAACAAGCTTATTCGTACCGAGAGTACAGAGCATACCTGCTGACGTGGCGATTCATTGCCTATCACTAATAAATAACATATATATACATATATATAACAAACAAAGACCAATACCAAATTTCATAATCCGAAGGTGCCAAACAAAAAACAATCTATATACCCCTTTCGTACCGGATCAAAACAATCCAAAAAATAAGTCACTTCCAATTCTTGCCTACTAACTATGAGCACCTATACGTCCTCGTCTCCAACGACTATGACCTCTCGATATAAATAAATCGTGTTTAAGCCCGAAGAACTCTGCATCGTAACCGTAATTTGTATCTCGTATCCGTATTTGTAATTCCGCCCTGGGCTCAAGCGCACAACAAGGTAAGCTATACCGCTATGCCGACGCTCGATACATGGGAAATGCTTCATCCTATCTTCATCCTACAAGCGGGACGGCATACCACTCCTTGAGGGCGTGATCCTCAATTCTCACTTGGGCAGTCACATGAAGTGACAACCCAGTGCGCGAGACGCCAGCAGCCCTCATAACACAAACAGTCTCAACAAATAATAATCACGTATAGCAAGCATGTTTGATCCGAAAATACTATCTCCGTATTCCGATTTCTCTTACTCGAACTCTTTTTCTACTTTAAATCGATTCTCATGCCGAACTATATCAGATTCGAGATATTATCTCGATCAGTCTGCTATATCAGAGATTCGAGATATTATCCGAATGTCTCTGGCTATAACAGATCGAGATATTATCTCACTCGTCTCGATATTGCTTTACTAACTTTCATTCTCGAATATATATCATAATATTATGCTCATGCTTGGCAAATTCAAAACATTCTCGTTGATTCAATGGACTCACCCCTACTGCCCGAATTCTTTCTCTGCCATACATCACGCCATTACCGTACTGGGATTAGCTGAATTCGCAAGGAATTAGCTTTACATACTGCCGCATTTCCGACTAACTAGCGTAGCTCTACTACATTTCCCGCTATTTCTCCCAAACTCTCGCATTCATGTATATGTCAATTAGAACTAAATATGCTAATATTCTCGAAGAAAACATCACTTTCAATATATATATAGCTCAACTTTGGTTTATCGAAAACGGTCTAAAACTCGCTATTTAAAGTCCGTAAGGGAGAAATACTTTACTTAGGTTCAGGAGTGGTGTATATTGACACTAATTGGAGCAATTTCACTTATCTTAGCTCGTAGCACGATGATTCGCCTACCGAATTTCATGAAACTAAAATTGGTAGGAATGCTCCTGCCGCTTAATACCTCTAAATATCTAGTTTTAATTCGAGTTTGGACCGTGTTTGGCTGTAATCTGACGAATATTGTTGGCAAATCTCGTTCCCGCTTGTCCCCGATTTGCTCGTTCACTCGAAATTATGTGAAATTTTAATTAAAAATCGAAGTTTGGAGGCTTATATACGTGGGCCACTGGGATAGCTCCGTGACACCGAGCCAACGCCAGGCCCTCCTCCGTGGCACGTTGCCATCGCGTAGCTCGGGCCCCGATTCCTCTGGGTGATGGTTCCACTGGGATTCTCATCCTGGGCCTTCCCCTAGCTCTTTCCTAGCATGTATATTATCTTAAAACTCTTAACCAACATAATAGGCTATCTACATGTTAGAGGAATTTACTGTGGGTGTGACATTCTCCTTAAGAACATTCGCCCTCGAATGTAAAGTTCTATTTATAGGAATTCTTAACTTACTCCAACTTATTCTTAGAAAATTTTGGCAGAAGTTTCCCGTAATATGGACTATCTTAAAACCTAAAATGAAAAGTCCACTGGCTGTGTAATTCACACAATACTATAGTATTCATCTCTATAAAGACTAGAGTCGACTATCTCATCAGACATAAACTATAAGGCACTATATAATACAACAATACTAACATACCTCTTGAATATCTAGCTTGAAACAAGTGAGGATATCTGATTTCTTCATATCTTCCTCTACCAAGTCATCTCCTGCCTTATTACGCCACAACACCTTGACAAGGGGCTAAATATCCTTAGTTCTCACCCTACAAATCTGTTGTCTAAGATGGCTACCGGGAACTTTCATAGGCGCCTCTACCGCCACCGACATCCTGCACGGATCGCTTTTGATGGGTCTCCTATGCATTTCCTTAGCATAGATACATGAAAAACCGGATGAACGATCCTAATTCTGGAGGCAAGTTCAACTCATATGCCACTTGGCCTATCCTTCGACGAATCCGATAAGGCCCAATGAATCTCGGATCGAGCTTACCTCTTCACAAGATCTCATCACCCCTTTCATCGAAGATACTTTCGGAAATACCTAAATACTCACATCAAATTCCGGTGTCCCCGCGCGCACATTAGCATACGATTTCTGCGGCTCTATGCACAAGACGTTCTTCCGATGTTCTCTTACCTTCCTCCGACCGTTGAATAATATCTCCGCCCCACCGCGGCGACTCTCCCACTTCAAACCAAACAACCGGCGATCCGCATTTTTGCCCATACAATGCCTCTAAAGGCGCCATCTGGATAGCCGAGCGATAGCTATTATTATAAGAAAACTCAATTAGCGGCAAATGCTCATCCTAGATACCTGTACCCAGCGTACACGCCTCGTAGCATATCTCTCGCGAGCATCCGAATAAGGCGTCTGCCCCGTCCATCTCGTCCGAGGGTGGAATGCCGTGCTCAAATTAATCGCATTCTAATTCCTCAAATGACCGGCCAAAATCTAGCCAAATTGTGTTTCCTTTCTCGTCGTAGATAATAGATACCGGAACACTCATGTAATCTAACTATTTCTCTCATATAACTGCATAATCTTCGGCAGAAAGTAGCTTTAATGTAAGTGTGAAGTAATGATTTCTGTCTATCTCACAACTATTACCCAAGTGGAATCATGTCTATGTCTGGTATGGGGTTATCCTGCTACAAATTCCATGTCTACCGCTTCCCATTTCCCAGAGGCACAAATATGTCCCGAGTTAACCCGCTTTGGTTTCGGTGTTCCGCTTACCTGGGCCGGCGCTATGACATCACAAATTCGACTATTTCTCTTTTTCATACTTGGCCACCAAAGAGATTTCCGATATCGTGGTACATTTTCGCGCGCCCGGGTGTAGAGAATACGTTTAATGTACCTCATTCATAACTGGTCGCGAGCCCCGTCCGGGAACACAGAGGCGACCCTTATCGGCAAAGATTTCATCTCAGCTATCTAAAAATCAAGCGCTTCCTCACAATTTGTCTCTTAAGCCGAACCGTGTTAGATCGCCATATTGCCGTTCTTTACCTCCACAACTAATGACGACATTGCGGTGTTCTCACTACGCTCCGTTGTCCTCTGCTTCTGCTATACGAACGGGGCTAGGTCAAGCACTTCATGTATTTCTCACCACCTCAAGCCAGCTGCAAATACGCCAAACTTCCCATTGATTTACGGTTGAGAGACCAAGCATTACATTGGCTTTTCCTCGATGATACGTAATGTCCACATCATAATCTTTCAATAATTTCCAACCAACGACGTTGTCGCAAATTCAACTCCCTCTGAGTGAAGATATATTGTAGGCTCTTATGATATGTGAAAATATCTACATGGACGCCATTCAAGTAATGTCTCTATATCTTTGAGGCGTGATCACTGCGCTAACCTGTGTCGTGGGGTAGGGTAATTTTCGTGTTTCCTCGCCCTGTCTCGGAAGCATACGCAATCACTTTACCGTGCCGCATCAACACACAACCCAACCCAATACCTCGATGTGTCACAGAATACACCGAATAACCTTCCGTACCTTCCGTAATGCTAACACCGTAGCTTTATGGTTAATCTCGTCTTTTAATTCTTGGAAACTTCCGTCACATGCCTCTGGTCCACTGCACTTTACTGCTTTCTACGCCTATTCAGAGGTGCCATTATAGTGGAGAATCCCTCAACAAATCTTCCGTAGTACCCTAACTTAAAACCGCGAACTTGGCCTGAGTGGTAGGTCTAGGCCTTGTTTTGAATGCTTATCTTCGCATGTCAACCCGTATACCAAAGATCTCACACAATATGCTCCAAGATATCGAGGTTCAAATAAATTCACATTTGGAGAACTTTGCAGAGAACCCACTGGGCCATATTGGCTTATTACAGAGAAACTGTGTACCCACGGTATTTAGAGCGACCCGCCTTCGGCCGCATGCTAAGGCTACCTGTGGGTCAGGGATAACTCCGAACGAATGCCTCGCACACCATATGCCCGTATCTCGATCGAGGATCCCGATAATGACTGCGATCTCTAATAATCTGGCCGAATAACCTTGCATAACCGAATAGCTAGGTTGAATGACCCGAATGCCGCAAGAGTCTAACACACTGCGTCCTACTCGACATCTCTGTTCCATGTGGCACCGCGGTTGTGACGCCCCAATCGTTTTGTTCTCCTAACTAAACAATTGTAGAGTTGTGTCACCGACTTACTCTAGCGATCCATCCTCGGACCTTCATAGGAACCTACCGATCTCCTCAGTTTAGTAAACACTCGTGCTAGAAGAGTGGCTACCAATTCTCTTACTTCTATTCGTATCCACTCGGGTTTTATAATGCTATTCTGGGGAAATTCTCGGTGTTAAGTGAGCTATTTCGTAAATACGAGCCTTCGCTAGGCTCGTATTTTCCAATGTCTTACGAGAACCAGTCAAGTACTAGTCCGCCACCGACTACTAATGTGGACCTTTTCTTGGGTACTCACTGGTTTGTCCGAATGATGGCCGGGCTAATTTTGCTGTGGTGGTTCATAACAATCAGGTTTACTAAGGCCGACTCTCACCTACAAGGCCAGGAAATGATGTACGACCACTTAACATAATCGAAAAATTCTAGTATTGCTAACCTACGAAGTATGCCTATTCGGTCTCTAATTCTGGGTTCGCACATGCGATAATGTTACCGATCTTTAGGATGCTCGGCTAATACAGCGCCAAACTTGTCGTTAGACCGCTTCCAATCGCGCCTTATCATCTAACCACCTCGAGCCCAAAGCACAACTCTTGTAAGCTTCGAAGTCTAGATTCGGGCAACAACAGGCATATAAGTCCATTAATCAATAAACTAAAGCCGAGAGAGTTCCTATGGCCTCACGTGAATCACACCTTATAACCTCCCCTCCCCCTTTTTTTTGGCGAGGGGTCCTCGCGATACGCCCGTATATACTCTTAGAAACTAACCAGAATCTGCAGGGATTGTAACCCTATTGGCAAATGTCACAAGATATCTCGTTATCCGTACATATATATATCAACAACTATGTACAATACATACCGAATCCTGTAGTGATACGTACCCTAACATGCTTTACTCAATGGCACGTACATGATATACCGTCTACTATGGTAATGACACTTCGTCCTCTCGTATCATTTCAATGGATTTTCATCCGCTGGAAGCAACAACATATGCGCTTTAATTATGGTCTGCTTGAAATTCGCCATTCTTGCAACATGGGGTCAACATCCGAATCTTGTGGCCTTACTTGGGATTATATTGAGAGCCCATGACTGCCATCGGGTCTTATCTCCAAGCCGCACTCAATTAGAGTCTCGTGGCTCAGCCTCTTAACTTCTCCGTAAAGTGACGTACTGGCACATTCTCGAACTGCAATCTTACTCGTCTCTTTAACCGCGGGCCCGAGGCTTAGTCCTTAATACACTTATATTCTATCAACTGAGGTGATTCTAATTTCCCTCAAAACTGCACTCCTACTTTCTCCTCATCTTACTTAAGCCGAGCCGGGGTTCAAGGCTCCGCCTCATATCAGTTAATAAGGTTACTAGTCAAGTCCCAAATGCCTATACTTTCCGCTTGCGCCGACCCATCCGATTCACATGACCTCCCTACCTTTCTAGATTACAAACAAATCATAACTATTATCTTGCAGTGTATATCTTGCTATTGTTAGCGTGTTATGGCTGACTTGGCCTTTATGACTCGAACTTGACGACATCGAAGTCCATCACCGACTGATCTCTACACCCACTTAAGTGATAGCAGTCTTACTTACTCTCTCTTCTAACTTATTACCGTGAGAGTCTCGCACAACTTACGTAATCATAGGGGCTCTTACGCTTTCTAACACTTCTTCTCGAATCAACCAACTGCCTTCACTTCACGTTTACTTTTGCAAACCTCGCTCAATTCTTATGCCCTTTACTATACTCGAATCAAAACCAAGAGGTAGGAATAGCCTTTTCTAATTGCAACAAAACAAAGACATGGAACCGACCACATTCGAAAGGACGGAGGTGGGAATCCCATTTCCCTTCCTCTTTCACACTTATCTAATAATCTAATATTGTCTATTATCTTAATCATATCTTATATATTTAACGAATAAATCAACTCATTTATACGTTATACTTATGACTTCCTATTCTTTACGCATATCGACATATACTGAATGGTACTGACAAAGGTATCACATTGGGAGATACCTCTCCTGCCGTTATAATTACCTTGTAATCGGCCGGTGCCCTCCCGCTAAGGCATTCGATCTTCGCCCGGAATAGGTTATCGCCGGGTCTCGACTTGTATCTCGTATTCAAAGAATATGGTAAGTTTTAGATCAACCCTATACCGTACCGCTCTATAGAATGAGACCGAACGAGAAGAAAGAGTAACCATCCAATCATGCCTTGCGTACTCCGCCTATAGTATGTGGTGCACAACACATCCATAGGCAAGACTCTACTTAGCACGCTTGCGTACTCCCCGAGATACGACCTTCTCTCGATACCAAGTTTGTCGCACCCCGCCTTGGGGGTATGATCGCACCCGGTGCCCTATTAGACCTAAATCAAGCATAATTACAAAGCCTAAGCACATTTGGTGCCCGGGCCGATTTCAACTTAGATTCATGAAATCAATGTGCTATAATCGCTATAAATACACTCTCCGCCGACCGGGGCCTATAGCCACCAGACTATAACATCAGCTAACGAATCACACTCATATAAAGGAAACCTATGCGGGCCGACAAGGCCACCATGCTGTCTAGTTATCTCTAAATCATACAACAAATATCAACATCTACATGACCGCAAGCGCTACCATTACTAACCGGATACTGACTCACACGACCAACATAAACAACAATACTAAAATGTACTAACATACGCACTGCTCCGCCCCACACGATCGACAACAAACACAACGGGAGATATATATACACAAACAAAGCTCTCTAAGAATATCGATAAGATGGTCGGACAGTGGCCCCAACCTACCCGCATACAACAAAAAGAAAATGAAAAAACACTGGATATCAAGCTCCTCGACACGTGAGCCGATGAATCACACTGCTAGGATCACGAGGATCGACTCGTCTATAGGTACCTCGCAGTAAGTAATGCAAAACAGCCTAAATGGGTGTCGGGCATTCACTGCACCAGTATGCAAAGCAACTAAACATAATCAATATAAGCAATATAACAAGAAACTCTAAATGAGGGGAAATATCCTAAATCGTCTAGGCCGATGGAATCGAAACAAGCTGCTCGTACGAGAGTAAGGCAGAGCACACTGCCGACGTGGCGACCCCGTCTATCAAGCCTAATAATAACATATATATACATATATATAATGAATAAGGACTAATACTGTACTTCATAAGCCTGAAGGGTGCCAACCAACAAACAATCTATATACCCCTACCCGGGTCAAAACCATCCAAAAAATAAGTCACTCCACTCATCTACTAACTACGAGCAATTCCCACGCCCGGGTCTCCGGGCCTTGGACTATGACCTCTCGATATAAATAATCGTGTTTGAGCCCGAAGGACTCGTGATCAGAATCGTAATCTATATCTCAGAATTCGCCCTCGGGGTGCAAGCGCACAACTGGTAAGCTATACATCTATGCCGACGCCCGATACGGGAATGCCCATCGCATTCTCGTCTCATCATGACGGTGAGATACCACTCCTTGAAGGCGATCCCCACCCTCACGCGCGGGGTTGACACAGCTACTGTCCTAGGGGCTAAAGGAAATGCCAAAGGGTGCCCTTATAACACAAACAGTCTCAACAAACAATAATCACGTATAGCAAGCATGTTTGTTCCGGCACACTATCCGTATTCCGATTTCTTACTCGAATTCTTTTCTACTTGAAATTGATTCTCATGCTGAACTATACCGCATTTGAGATATTACCCGACCGAATGTGCTATATCACATTCAGATATTATCTCGACTGCCCGCTATATCAGACCAGATATTATCTAACTGCCTCCGATATTGCTTTTACTAACTTTCATTCGAATATATCATAAATATTATAAAACATGCTTGCTTGATTCATACCGGACTCACCTCGACTTCTCAATACATTCTTCTATACATCACGCTATTTACCGGTACTGGATTACTACACCCTGTAGGAATTAGCTTTACATACCTTTCTCGCTTCGGATTTCCGACTCAACTAGCGTAGCTCTGGCCGCATTTCTGCTATTTCTCCCAGCTGCATTCATGTATATGTCAATTAGAACTAAATATGCCAATATTCTAGAAGAAAATCTCACTTTCAATATATATATAGCCCAAACTTTGGTTTATCGAAAACTATTGAAAACTCGCTATTTCTTGAAAGTCCAAGGGGAGAAATACTCATTTTAGGGCTAGGAGTATATTGACACTAATTTGGGGTAATTTCACTTACCTTAACCCGGTAGCACGAAGATTTGCCGACCGAATTTCACGAAAATAAATCCGTAGGGAATGCTCCTTGCCGCTTAATACCTTGGCAGGCCTGTGGATTAATTCGAGTTTGACCGCGTTGGTGGGCGTAATCGACGAATATTGTTAAGAAATCTTCGTTCCTCCTCGCCCCCTGATTTGCTCTCTATTTTCACTGGAAATTATGTGAAATTTTAATTAAAAAAACCGAAGTTTGGGAGGCTTATATACTTGGGCTCGGGACAGGCCTCCGTGACACGGGAGCCACGCGGAGGCTCCTCCCCTCCGTGGCACGTTTCCATCGCGTGAGGGGATCTCGCCCGACTCCTTCCGCAATGGTTCGATCTGGATCTCTTATCCTGGCCTCCGGCTTTTCCTAGCATGTATGACATTCAAAAATCCTAACCAACATGCGAATAGGCCATCTACATGTTGAGAATTTACTTGGGTGTAACACTTGCGTGACATTAAAACCGTGAACATGTTTACCATTGTATGACTTTACCCGAACTAGCCGTTAGTAGAAGGGATTTATGTTTGCTCGCATTATGTGAGTAAGGTTTAATAGCTAAATTCTGTTGTGCGTGCTAATTTAGAACTTGGTTCGGTCGGGCCAGACGAGGTAGAGGATGGGAAACTAGGAAAGGATCATAGGCCAGTTTTGATGAATAGTCCTACTGAGCCTTAAAATACCTACCAAATGGAAATAAATATCCCTCGATCCAAATTTTGAGTTTAAATTGACCCTCTTTTGTTAAACACCAATTCACTTTCCTGCTTTGATTAAAATTAACCTCGTTTTGGCCCTAGTCCCTACTTGACACTGGGTGGAACCCCAACTCAAAATTTCCTAAGTTGAGGGTGGCTATCATAGGGGTGATTAAGAAGAGTGGTGAATGAAACTCAGAATGAAAATGAAAGAGCAAGTGCGGTGTGAAACCGAAAGAAAATAATTTTTTTGTTGTAGAAAGAGAGAAAAAAATGGAAGTAATGAATACTTGAAAGAAGGAACATCGCACTCATAGTTGAAAGAGAAAGAAAAGAAGAAGAAAGCAAAGGAAAAAGGGAGAAAATGTGAAAAGAATGTTAAGAGCTTGAGCCAAAGTGTATGTAGTGCCAAGGAGGGTTAAGTTACTAATTCCATATGTACTATACCAAAATCCGAGCCTACATTACAAGCTTAAAAGTCCCGTAGTGATCGTGATTAACCTGTCTGAAAATCGAGGTATTGGAAAGTAAAGGCAAGCTTATTGTATTGCATACGCACAATTAGAATTTCTGTGGAGAGCGAGTGTGCTTATACCTAGTACAAGAGAAATATATTGATATGATCATATACATACGTGTGAATGTGGGACTCTTCGTGGTGAGAGCATTTGGTCAATAAAATCGCTCGCAAACTCGCTCGGGGTCGCTGGCTGAATTATGTGCATGGTTTCAAGTGAAAATATATTTCATTTTTCGATTCCTTCCCGTGGTCAAGATTGAAAATTTTACATATTCATTATGAATTGATTTTTTATGACAAAGGAGGGTTAGAAAATTTGATTAGACGTAAGTTGTGAATGCCGTAAGTTTCCTAAACTTTTGATTGAAGTGTCGTGGTTAGTTTTATTTTTATTTTATTTTTTGTAGTTCGAGGACATGTAAAAGTTCAAAGTTGAGGGTGTTGATGTGCCGTGATTTTGCAACTTCCGATGCTTAAACCAAGCAGTAATATGCACATTCTAGGTATGTCTATATAGATATGATGTGTTTGTGTTTAAAATATTGTATGGTAAATAGGTCCTGGAGGGAAATGGGCAAAGTAAGGCAAAAATTGACCAAAATGTAGGCCGCTACCCAAGTCACGAAGCCGTCCCAATGAACGATTCATTCCTAGAGTCGTGGAAGAGATCTAGTTTATTGAGAAGAAAAGTGCACCTAACAAGTTGAAGGCATGACTTGTTACATCTCGGTAACGATTCGTTATGCCGTGGCCGTGGAGACTCGGGGAGGAATATTTCTAAAATTTCGTGGGAGACAACAGATACATAACGAGTCTTCAGTGAAGTGACGATTTCATCATGATACTGTGAGCATCCATCAAGTGCACTCGGAGGATTTGGTGATCGATGGCCACGAGGGACCTAACGCCTGTGCCCAGGCCTAATGAGTCGTTAGCTGACCCGTCACCAGATCGGATAAGTTGCCGAGGACGACTAAATTCACCGGCCACCCAACGAAGCTGTTACTGCCCGCTACTATTGCCGACCGAGTCCGCTTTTGGCTAGGAAAAGTTATTTGGAACTATAAATACATTGTTTAGATTTATTTTTTGAGTATAGTTTATTTTACCACTTTTCACGTAAATTTTAGTGTTGTTAACAATCATTCTTGGTTCAAGAACAAAGTTTGTAATTTTGTTCTTGATTTTTGATAATCAAATCAACATTGAAGTTTTGTTCATCGATTTTGGTGTTTTATTCAATTCACATGGTTTCTTCTACGAATATTTGTAAGTTACAATTATGATTTCTTCTTTATTTTGTGATTGTGAACATTCAAATATTAGTATCTAAACCCATAACTAGGGTTATGAGAACCATGATGAATTAACACACATAGGTAAAATACTTAGTGATTCCTAAACGAGGTTTATGCATGTATTAGTTTTCCTTGTTAATTATTTTTAACTAAGCAAACATATGAATTTGCCTTATTCTGTTTCTACTGGATCAAGGGGTGATGAATGGGAAAAAGATTAATGAACTGAGACGGAGGTTATCACTGGCCATCTAATAGATTGACCTTGTCCGTGAATAGCTAATTCGATATTAAGGGAAAGGGTTAATTAAGCATAACCCGTGTATACATACCAAGTTGTGTGGTGATAATCATCTAGATAGGGGACCAACCATTTAGGTGAATTTAACTTACCAATATTGCATGCTAAACACCGGAATAGATTACTAGTGTAAAAGCCTTGTGGTTATGAAGCCATGGAGAACACAATCCTAGTCACTTTATTGATTGAATACAACCCAAATTGATTTAAACATTTACTAGTCTTTACTCTTGTTTATTATTTTGTGTTTCGAATCTTTCCCCCCTAGGAAATAAGTAATCCAATAGTATTAGCTAAACGCATTAACTCAAGTTCTCATCATATTCCTCATGGGATTCGACCCCAACCCTGATTGGGTTCTATATTTGACATCGACCGCTTTATATCTCATTCATGAGGTATAATTTGGGCGACATCAAAGTGCGATCTTCAGGGGTATTTTCATAACTTCCTAAGCTTCTAACCACTAAGTGACATCGTTTTAGGCTTCTTAAATGATGTTTTAAGGGGTTTAACCTAGCGTACTTCATTATTCTTTTCAAACAACTATTGATTGAAGGTCCTATCTCAAGTCAAGCTAGGGTTCATCATCCTCTTCATCTCAATTTCTCTTAGGTTTTCAAAGCAAGTCAAGGGATCAATGTGCGAAGATATGCAGGGCTTTTAATGAGGGGTTTCTTCCACCCTCATTCCGCTTTCAAATTGAATTCATGATACCCACCTCCCATGCCTTAATTTCCAAATAGTAGGTAATAAGTTCATTGTGGGTGAATTCCTTCACGTTCCTCCATGAAATCAGTTCTCTTAAGATTTGCTTTATGTCCTATGATTATAATTATATGTCCCTTATCAAGTCTCTTGTGAATCAATGAATTTAAAGTTTCAAGCATGATTCTATGAACTTCTAAGGTTAGATTCAAATTGAATAAAATTCTATGATTCTAAGTCTCTTATAATTTAATACATATTTTTATGATTATGAATGCATGCTTCCTATTAGATTCTCTCACGAATTTGTGAATCTCAAGTTATGATGATTTTACCCCCAAAGTATGCATGATTTTGTGATTTGGGAAAGCCCATGAAAAAACCAAGTATGTTTAACCATGATATTAACCAAGGTTTACAAGATAAGTTTTAAAGAGATGTTTTGGATTCAAGACACCTAAGAAATCGATTCAAGCGATGTTTTGAGAAGATAATTATGAGTGATATACATGCTTTGGGAGTAGTGTCTAGCACTGATTAGGCCGAGGATCCTGAGGACCCAGGTCTCATATCTACGCGCCACCATAGGTATGTATTCATATTGGAGGCCTCTCAGGAGAACATTTCCCCCTACCTGAGAGCACACTAGTGATATCACAACTTAATCGTTCTTTGCCCTGCAAGATTAGGACGACTCTGCCCACTTGAGTGTGATAGTTGGGACATCATGTAAGCTCTATCATGATAGTGTCGGTTATGAATGAAGCCTCCAATTTATTCTCAAGTTTCAAGTTACTCATGTTCATGATTTATGATACTATATTTTATAGAATGTTTGACCCATTAATCAGTTTATAAGTTTTCACTTATGATTTAAAGTATGGTACACTATATGATTTCTATTTCTAAACCTTGAGTCATTATTTTCAGCTTATAATGAATATCTCATGAGTATGATTACTTCAAGAATATGTCTTTTAGCATGTTGACCTTACTCTCATGTTCTATTTTATTTTATATTCATGATTTTAGACTATCGTTTTACTAGCGTGTTTTATTTTATGTACATATTCAGTACATTAAAGTACTGACCATATACTCTATGCTATATTGTCTCATGATATAGGTTTGGGTGACCACACTCAGCCCCGACGTTTGTATCTCTCCCGCTTCGATTCAGTCCACTCTCAACATTGGCGAGTCCTCATCAACCGAGGACGTTAGCTTTTTCTTGTGTTTTTTTTATCTCTTTCCTATTCCATACTTAGAGATCTAGTTGAGGGTGTTGTCCCATAAACTTATCTTATAATTAGAGTCTTTTCAGAAAGCCTGTGAGATGATTCAGCATTGTAGAATTGTTGTCTCCGGTTATGCTATGTGATATGTTCTAGAATTCTGCTTATGCTATGTCTATTCCTTACTTTCCTCTTTATAAGCCCTCTTTCATGTTATGTATGTGTCATGGATTAGCTTGGAGCCTTCATGGTTCTAGGTCCTGTGTCTCGATCCGGGATCCATGCTCAGATCATGACAAACTTGGTATCAGAGAAATGGTTTAGGTGTGTCCTAAGGTGTCTGAAAGCTGCATTAAGTAGACTCTTTTGCATGGGTGTGAAGCGCGCCACACTTATAGGGAAGAGGCTACGAAACATTTTAGGAAATTTTCCTTCTTTTATGATCTATGTTGTGTGATGGAGTTCATTTCTCCTATCCTTTTAAATCATGCTATATGTATTTGCAGAAATATGCCTCCCTACTGAGTCAATGAAAGACGAAATGTCAACGGCAATAGCCATGGAAATGGAAATGGAGATGGGCATTAGCCAACCCCACCAGCTCTAACTGATCCTTTGCATCAGCAGGTGACTCATGCTGAGTTCAGGGCTGCATTTCAGATGTTGGCCCAAGCTATGACAGCCCAGGTTAACCAGCAGGCTGTGGCTTAGGTATACATATGCGGCGGCAACTAAGGTGCGAGACTTCACCAAGATGAACCCACCAGAGTTCCATGGTTCAAAAGTGGACAAGGACCCACAGGAGTTTATTGAGGAGGTCCAAAATATTACCCAGGCTATGGGTGTTTCAAGAGAGGAAAGTGCAGACATGGCCTCCTAGCAGCTGAGAAGGATTGCTCACATATAGTTTCGACAGTGGAATGAGAGTAGGGGAATGGGTGTAGTCCCTATTGGTCGGGACGAGTTTGTTACGACTTTCTTGGGTAGATTCTTCTCCCGAGAGTTGAGGGAAGCAAAGGCAGCCGAGTTTGTTAATATGAAGAAAAATGATATGATTGTTCAGAAATATTCCCTCAAATTTACCCAACTATCCAAGTATGCTCCGGAGATAGTTGCTGATCCGAGGGCTCATATGAGCAAGTTCATGAATGGGCCGCGGATTCTTTGTTCAAGTAGTGTAGGACCACTATGCTAATTAGTGACATAGATATATCCCGACTAATGATATATGCCCAGTAGATAGAGGCAATGCAGATGAAGGAAAGAGAGAAAGAGCCCAAGAGGCTAGGATAGGAGCTATGGGTACTCTTAGCAGAGACTCGGTGATGGACATCGCCCTCAATCTCAGAAAAGGTCATCAGTCCCAGCTCCATCATTATCCAGCTTTCCATCCATCTCGAGGAGATCAGAGGAGAAAAATGTCAAGTTCTAGGGGTCAGAGGAGCATGAAAAGGGAGCTCATTTTCCCATCTTGTAGGAAGTGTGGTAGGAAGCACCCTAGAGAGTGCGTGGTGGGCTCAGATGTTTTCTTTGGGTGTGGAAAGCCTGGACATATGCTCAGGGATTTCCCTTAATCTGGATAGAACAATAATATAGGCCATGCTCCAGCCACCTCTTCAGCAACTCCCTATCTCAGCAGGTCGCCTCTTCTAGTGCAGGTGGCGGACAACACCAAAATAGATTCTATGCACTTTCATTCCGTCAGGCCAGTAGTGCTCACTCGATGTGGTCACTGGTATGTTGCGAGTCTTCCATCTTGATGTTTATACATTATTAGACCCAGAATCTACATTATCCTTTATGTCTTCCTATATTGTTGTTAATTTTGATATTAGTCTTGAAATCTTTTCAGAACCCTTCTCAGCCTCTACTCCTGTCAGTAACTCAGTTTTAGCTCGACGGGTATGCAGAAACTACCCTGTCACAATTTTTCAGAAAGTTACCTCAGCCGACTTAGTGGATTTAGATATGAACGATTTTGATATTATCTTTTATGCTTAAGTTAATTATAGAACCCATACAATAGAATTTTAATTTTTGGGTGAACCAGTCCAATAGTGGAAGGGTAGTTCAGTTGTGCCTGTAGGTCGCTTTATTTCCTATCTTAAGGCAAGAAATATAATCTTAAAAGATTGTTTGTACAATCTAGTTTGGGTTAAGGATTCTACATCCGAGACCCCAACTTTTCAGTTAGTTCCTGTGGTATGAGAGTATCCGGAGGTGTTCCCAGATAATCTACTAGGAGTCCCTCCCAAGCGGGAGATTGACTTTTGTATTGACCTTCTCCCTAATACGCAGTCCATATCCATTCCTCCTTATAGGATGGCTGCAACCGAGCTAAAGGAGTTGAAAGAGCAGTTGAAAGATCTCCTAGATAAGGGTTTCATTAGGCCTAGTAAGTCCCCATGGGGTGCACCAGTTCTCTTTGTTTCAAAGAAGGATGTTTCCCTTAGGATGTGCATTGATTATCGGCAATTAAACAAGGTCACAATCAAGAATAAGTATCCTCTCCACAAGATTGATTACCTGTTTGACCATCTTTAGGGTGCTAAGTGCTTTTCAAAGACAGACCTTCGATTCGGCTATTGTCAGCTTAGATTTAGGGAGAGTGACATTTTGAAAATAGCCTTCACGACTCGAAACAGTCACTATGAGTTTGTAGTTATGTTTTTGGGCTAAGGAATGCTCATGCAGCTTTCATGGATTTGATGAACAGAGTTTTCAAATAGTATTTGGATATGTTCATGGTTATCTTCATAGATGATATCCTCATATACCCTCAAAGCGAGTAGGAGCATACCACTCATTTGAGGATTGTGTTTCAAACTCTCAAGGATTGCAAGTTGTTTGCTAAATTCAGCAAGTGTAAATTTTGGCTGAACTCAGTAGAATTCTTGGGTAATGTGGTGGTCTAATGAGGGTGTATAGGTAGACTCTCAAAAGATAGAGGCGGTGAAGAACTGGCCCAAACCTATCAGTCCTACAAATATGAGGAGCTTTTTAGGTTTAGTTGGCTATTACAGGAGATTCGTAGAGGAATTTTAATCCATTGTAGCACTGTTGACTAATATGACCCAAAAGAAGGTCAAATTTTAGTGTTCAGATGCTTGTCAGAAGACTTTTCAGGAGTTAAAGACTCAACTCACTTCAGCCTCGGTATTGACCCTACTGAATGGCCCGGATAGTTTCATTGTGTATTGTGATGCCTCTAGGGTTGGTCTTGGTTGTTTGTTGATGCAACATGGTAAGTTCATTGTGTATGCCTCTAGATAACTTAATACTTACGAGAATAATACCCGATACATGACATAGAGTTGGCAGTGTTGGTGTTTTCCTTGAAGATTTGGAGACACTATTTATATGGGGTACATGTGGATGTGTCCACAGATCACAAGAGCCTACAGTATGTGTTTACTCAGGAGGACCTAAATTTGTGACGGAGGAGATGGCTAGAGCTTCTCAAAGACTATGACATGAGTGTCCTTTATCACTTGGGCAAGGTGAATGTAGTGGCGGATGCTCTTAGTAGGTTGTCTATGGAGAGCGTGTCCCATGTTAATAATGGGAGAAAGGAGTTGGTGAAGGATGCCCATAGGCTTTCTCGTTTAGGAGTTCACCTTAAAAATTCAACAAATGGCAGTAGTATTGTTCAGAATGGGCCGGAATCTTCATTGGTGACAGAAGTTAAAGTAAGGAAAGATGAGGATCTTATCCTAGTGAAGCTGAAGGAAGTTTTCCGAAATCCAAAAGTAGAGCTTTTCTCCTAAGAGGGAGATAGTGTTCTGCGATATTAGAGTCGATTGTGTGTCTCGGTGGTGGATGACTTGAGGAAGCAGATGTTGAGTGAGGCTCATGGATCTCGGTACTCTATCCATCCAGGTTCCACCAAGATGTAGCATGACCTACGAGAAGTCTATTGGTGGAATGACATGTAAAAGGACATAGCAAAATTTGTGGCTAAGTGTCCAAATTGCTAATAAGTCAAGGTTGAGCATCAGAGACCTAGAGGTATGCTTTACGACATCAGCATTCCTACTTGGAAGTGGGAAGAGATCAATATATACTTCATCACAGGGTTTCCTTGTACGTGTTGACAATATGACGCTATATGGGTGATTGTATATAGGTTGACCAAATCAGCTCACTTCTTACCGGTCAAAACTTCAGATCCAGCTGAGGATTATGCTAGATTGTATATTTGGGAGTTGGTTCGATTGCATGGAGTACCTTTATCCATTATCTCATATAGGGGTACTTAGTTCACCTCGCAATTCAAGAGATTATTTTAAAAAGGACTGGGTACTTAGGTGAAGCTTAGTACAACTTTCCATCCACAGATAGATGGTCAGGATGAGCAGACCATTCAGAATCTTGAGGACATGTTGAGAGTGTGTGTGCTTGATTTCAAGGGTAGTTGTGATGATCACTTGTCTCTCATCGAGTTTGTCATAACAATAGTTATCACTCCTGCATTCAGATGGCTCTATTTGAGGCTTTTTATGGGTGGAGGTGTATATCCCCTATTGGATTATATGAGGTAGGTAAGGCTACATTGATAGGTCCAAATTCAGTTCATAAGGCTATGGAGAAGGTTCTTCTCATTAGGGAAAAGCTGAAAATAGCTCAGAGACATCAAAAATCTTATATGGATATAAGGAAAATTGAGCTTGAGTACAAAGTCGATGATTAGGTGTTTCTGAAGGTGTCTCCCATGAAGGGAGTTATGAGGTTTGATAAAAATGTTGGTCCTTACAAGATTTTAAGGCAAGTTGGTAAGGCAAAATATGAGTTGGAGCTATCAACGGAATTAGCTTTGGTGCATCAGGTTTTCCATGTATCTGTAACACTCCAAAAGTTTCTAAGATCAAACCCCATACTTTCAGCAAGAAACCAACAGAGAAGTGGAAATTGTTTTCCTCAGAATGAGTCATGGTACTTCTCATTAGATGATACCACGAGTCATGGTAGGAAATTAGTAAAAATTTTGGTCATAGAATGACTCAGGAACAAGTCATTCTGAGGAACAATGACCCGTTATAGGCCTCGGCATAAGCCAACAGTCTAGTCTTCCAAGAACCAATGAGTTAGTGACGACTCGTTATATCACATAATGGATCTTCCTGATGGGTGATTGAGTGGAGTCCAAAAATTTGGTTTAGTAGCAACAGAAGGATGTAACGACTCATTATGAAGAATGACGACCCGTGGTGATGATTTGTAGGAAGAAACTTTAAAGAAAATGCAAGGGTAGCCCCCTGACTATGAGTGAAATGATGACTCATGGTATGTAATAATGGACTGTCCTGTACAGTCATAGGTTGAAGAAATCAAAAAGTACCAAACATCCTCTAGAGGTAACAGATGGATCAAATAAGTCGTTAAGTCAGATAATGACTTATCATTGCCTCAAATGCCATATTTTTCAGTTCAAGTTTTAGGGGTATTTTTATAATATCTTATGCTTTTAATTCCTAGATGAGATCATTTTGGGTATTCTAAAGGACGAATTAAAGGGATTTTCCTAGCCCATTCCCTCATTTTACTCAAAATCATCCGTAAGTCATCTTCTCTCTTCTTCTCTCAAGGTTTAAGAACTAGGGTTTCCTCTCTAAGGGGCTGCAAGCTTCAAGATCTTTAGGGGGATCCTTCAACCAGGTATGTGGGACTTCAACAAGGATTATATTTCACCCTTGCGTCCAACTATTTTCATAAACCCTAGAATTTTTAATCCTCTAGAAAAGAATGTCTTAGGGTTTGGATTCTAAGTATGGATTCTCTTATGTTAGCCATGTCTTTCAAGTTCTTATGATCCATAACCATTTATATTCATGATTTCCCTCTCAACTTCAGGATTTTCCCATTATACAATATTAGCATGATTTCTAAGACTTAGCCATGATTTAGCATTGTTATTAAAAAATTATGTCCCTTTTGGATTAGATGATTTCTCCATGATTTCAGTACACAAAATTTACACTATGATTTGAGTCTACAATTTTCATGAATTCAAAATAATCAGAATGTGCATGGTTCTTTAGACTCTCAGGTCTCTTGCTATTAGAAAGTAGCCCTGACTAGTCGTAGAATATTAGTTTGATCCCTTAGTAATAACATGGTATGGTCCTTTAGGCTCTCTGGATCCTTGTTAGATAAAGTGGTTCCGACTAGTCTTAGGACATCAACTTCAGATTTATAAGTTTAAATGTATCTTTACGCTCAGTTGGGAGTAGTACTTAGCACTAAGTAGGCTAGGGTTCCTGGGTGCCCAGTTCTTAGAACTACGTTTCACCGTAGGATAAAGGATCCTCGATATTATAAAATATTTCTCTTAGCCCGATGAATATGGGATCTTTGTTATGGAGAGTGTCTCTCTTGCCTCAACGGGCACATGTAGGTGTCATCGTTATTAGAGACTGTCGTCCTGAGTTTACGAGTGATAGAATGCCAGTTATGGTTCTTAACCTTGGCAAGGTACGAACACCCTTACAATCGGGGTTACAGGTTGGGATCCATGAAGCTCACATTAGAGTTTTTCGGTTAATGGGCTCTCCTATAGTACATTTCAGTTCAAATTTTAGTAAAGTTACTTCAGTTAGAGTTTCAGTTTATTATCTTAGATTCAATTTTTATTACTTGTACATGACCCTAAAACTAGATTTATTTATATTTCATTAAATGTTTTCAAACTAGCATCCTATGTCAGTATTCATGCATCTCAGAAAGGGTCATTGTACTTTACCTTAGCTTATGCATTTAGCCATGTTTATGTGTAGTCTTTTCTCAAATTCATAGAATGTTCTTGTTTCTAGTTACATTTTTCATATACTCAGTACATTTCACATATTGACTGTGTACTTTATGTGTTATATCATTTTATGATATGGATCTAGGTATTCAAACTCAGCCCTGTGGATAGACATGTTTCAGATTCTATCAGCTAACAGTGGTGAGTCCTCATCTTTCGAGGACAAGAGTTATATTTTCTTTATTTAATTTTATTTCTAGTTTTCAGATTTTGGAGTTAGCTGGGGACTTGTCCCAGCAACTCATTAGATTAGTAGAGGCTTTCAAACAATGTAGTGTTAGTTTCAGCTTATGACTCAGTGTTGTTATCAAATTTTTATCCTTTCCTTTAGATTAGTTATATTTCAGGTAAGCTTCCACTCAGATATGCTTTATTATTTATAGTTATGCTTGAAATATGCTATGCCATGGGTTAGCTTGGGGCCATTCGTAGTTCTAAGTCTCATGTTACGGACAGGGTGTAGACTCGAGTCATGACAAACTTGATATTAGAGCATTAGGTTTAGAGTGTCCTAGGATGTATGAAAGCCGCGTCAAGTAGTATTTTTCATGGGTGTGATGCTCGCCACAGTTATAAGGAAGAGGCTACAAGGAATTTTAGAAAACTTCCCTTCTTTCATGATTCTTATTATGCGTAGAGTGTGAAACTCTAAAAGTTCCTCCTCTAGATCGTGCTTTACGCATTCACAGGTAATGCCTCCTAAACTAGAAAATGTAAGGAGAAATAGTAATAGGCACCAGCCAGCCCCACCAGCTCTAGCAGACCCGATGCATACAGGTTACCCATGCCGAGTTTTGGGCTGTATTTCTGGTGTTGGCTCAAGTCGTCATGGCACAAGACAATCATCAAGCAGTAGCACCTGTGAACCCTAACGAGAATGCTATGGTGGCAAAGGTGTGAGATTTCAGTGTAATGAACCCGCTGGAATTCTTTGGGTTGAAGGTGGATGTGGATCCACAAGAGTTCATTGATGAGATTTAGAAAATCACCCAGATTATAGGGATCTCTGGGGAGGAAACTGCAGACTTAGCCTCCTATCAACTGAAGGGGGTAGCTCATATATGGTTCAAATAATGGAAGGAGGATCGTAAGGTAGGTGCAACTCTGGTGATTGGAACGAGTTTGTGACAACCTTCTTGGATAGAATTCAAAGGCTATAAAGTTCATAAACTTAAAAAAAATGACATGACAGTCCAGGAATATGCATTGAATTTACTCAGCTGTCCCGATATGCTCCGGAGATGGTCGCGTAACCTAGGACTCGCATGAGAAACATCGTAAATAGAGTATCAGACTTAGTGGTCAAGGAGTGCAGACCACTATGCTTATCAGTGACATGGACATTTTCAGACTCATAATCCATGTCCAGTAGATTTAGGATGAAAAGTTAAAGGAAATGGAGAGGGAGAGCAAGAGATCTAGGACAAGAGACTCAGAATATTCTCAACAAAGGATGGGTGGTGAACACCATTCCCGATCTCATCACAAGTCATTAGCCCCAGCACCATTGTTAGCCATTGCCCCATCCAGAACCAGGGTAAGAAAGATTACGTATCTATCTTGCAAGAGCTATGGAAAGAACCACCTAAGAGAGTGCATGGTTGGTTCAAATGCTTGCTTTTGGTTCAGCAAGTCGGGCCATAAGCTCAAAGATTTCCCAATAGCCAAATGGGGAAAAGGTAGAGCCCGAACCACCTCTTCAGTAGCTTCGACAGCTTGCCCACCTGAGTAGGGCATGTCAACTGGCATGGGTGGTGGACAGCATCAGGACTGCTTCTATGCCCCGTCATCATGTCAAGATTGGGGAAACTCACCAGAGGTAGTCACAGGTATGTTATGAGCTTTCCATAATGATCCTTGCATTTTGTTAGACCCAGGAGTTACAATATGAGGTTTAAGATCCCCCTTTTGCATCCTAGTATGATATTTGTCTNTCTACTTTTATTCACATATTTTTTTAGTTTACCACTACCTCTATTTATTTGACCCAGGAGTTACAATATGAGGTTTAAGATCCCCCTTTTGCATCCTAGTATGATATTTGTCTATGGATGGTATGAAATGGTTGCAAGTATGAACCCTTCTATAATAGCTTTAGGGGCGAATGGGAAGTCAAGAGTTACTGATGTAGCCTAGCCATAAGAAGGGATCCAAGAGTCTTAGGATGATGACTTTAAGCTAAGAGGGAGATGATAAGTTGAAAGGCCAAGACAAGTCTTGAGTGTTCTAGTAGAGGACTTCCAGAAATAGTAAGTTTTGGGATGTCGACCCTTTCCTATTTAGATGTTTTAACTTATGTTTCAGTCAACGTTATGTTCTACTCATGCCCATGTTTAGATTTCTAGAATGATAGATAACCACTTTAGATGGAATCCCAATCTCAATCTTAGTCGGATCAGTTATCATGTCAACTATTCAGATATCAGAAAGTAGTTTCAGGATATATAACTCCGTCCTTACTAGCTCAGTTCCAGTGTGAGAAAATAATTCCTTTTTAATACTCTACCCAGTTTCATTCTATTTTCATGTCCTTCAGTTCTTCTCAAGTCTTAGCATGTAAGTATGATCTACGAGTTCGGTTCAGCTATGTAATTCAGTTCAAAGCCAGATACTCCATGAGTATTCAGTTTTCAGCTTTTAGTTTTGGGATTGAAGCTCTTTCCCTACTCTTTCATATTAGTTAGTCTCCATTAGAGGATGAATATTCTCAAGGGGGATATAATTTAACACACCAAAAGTTTCTAAGATCAAACCCCAGATTCTAAGCAAGAAACCAGCAGCAAAGTGGAAATTTTTTACCTCAGAACGAGTTATGGTACGACTCATTAGATGATACCACGAGTCATGGTCAGAGTCAGGGTAAGTAGTCAGTAGAAATTTTGGTCACAGAACGACTCAAGGAATGAGTCACTGTAAGGAACAATCACCTATTATAGGCCTCATCGTAGGCCAATAGTCTAGACTTTCTAGAACTAACGAGCCAGGTGATGACTGGTTACATCATAAAATGGATCGTCCTAATGGGTCGTTGAGTGGAGTCCTGAAAAGGTTCAAAATTGGGTTAAGTAGCAATGGAAGGATATAACAACTCATTATAAAGAGTGACAACCCATGGTAATGATTCGTTGGAATAAACTTTAGAGAAAATGTAGGGGTAGCGCCCTGACCACGAATCATAGGACGCCGTGGTATGTAACAATGGACCGTCCTGTTTAATTGTAGGTTGAATAATTAGAAATTAAAAAACTTTCTCCAGAGTCGTTAGGTTAGATAATGACTCATTGTGTGGGTCATTGCCTCAAACGCCATATTTTTTAGTTCAAGTTTCAGGGATATTTCTATAATTTCTTATGCTTTTAATTCCTAGGTAAGGTTGTTTTGGGTATTCAAAGGGGCGAATAAAAATGATTTTCCTATCCCAATCCCTCATTCTACTCAAAATCATCTGTAAGTCATCTTCTCCCTTCTTCTCTCAAGGCTCAAGAACTAGGGTTTCCTCTTCAAGAAGCAACAAGCTTCAAGATCTTTAGGGGGACCTTCAATTAGGTATGTGGGATTACAACAAGGGTTTCCTTTCACCTAAGGGTTTCCTTTCACCCTTGTGTCCCAACTATTTTCATAAACCCAAGAATTTTCAATCCTCTAGAAAAGCATGTCTTAGGGTTTTGATTCTACGTATGGATTCTCTTATGTTATCCATGTATTTCAAGTTCTTATGGTCCATAACCATGTATGTTCATGATTTCCCTCTCAACTTCATGATTTTTTCCATGATATGATATTAGCATGATTTCTAAGACTCAACCATGATCTACCATAGTTATTCAAAAATTATGACCCGTTTTAATTATATGATTTCTCTATAATTTCAGTATATATGATTTACACTATGATTTGAGTCTACGATTTTCATGAATTCAAAATGATCAGAATGTGCATGTTCTTTAGACTCTCAAGTCTCTTGTTATTCGAAAGTAGCTCTGACTAGCGATAGAACATCAGTTTGAGCCCTCAGTATTAGCATGTTATTGTCCTTTAGGCTCTTGAGATCCTTGTTAGATAAAGTGGTTCTGACTATTCTTAGGACATCAGCTTCAGATTTATCAGCTTACATGTATCTTTATGTTTAGTTGGGAGTAGTACTTAGCATCGAGTAGGCCAAGGTTTGAGTGTACCCAAGTCTTAGAACTACGTGCCACCATAGAATAATGGATCCTCGATATTAGAGAATGTTTCCCTTATCCCGATGAATATGGAATCCTCGCTATTGGAGAGTGTCTCCCTTGCTTCAATGGGTGCATGCAGGGGTCATCATTATTGGAGACTATTTCCCTGAGTTCATGACTGATATCACGCCATTCATGGTTCTTACCCTTATCAAAGAACGAACACCATTCCATTTGAGGTTACAGGTTGCTCCATGAGGCTCACATTGGAGTTTTTCGGTTAATGGGCTCTCCCACAGTACAGTTCAATTTCAGTTTCAGTAATATTTTTTAGTTATAGTTTTAGTTTATGATCTCATATTCAGTCTTCATTACATGTATATCACCTTAAAACTAGATTTACTTATATTTTATTAAATGTTTTCAAACTAGCATCCTGTGTCAATATTCATGCATCTTAGAAAGGGTCATATTACTTTACCTCAACTTATGCGTTCGACCACTTTTATGGGCAGTCTTTTCTCAGATTCATAGTTTTCTTGTTTCTTGTTACGTTTTCAATATTACTCAGTAAATTAGTATTGACTACATACTTTATGTGCTATATCATTTTATGATATAGATTCAGGTATTCCGACTCAGCCCCACAGATAGACACATTCTAGACTCTATCAGCTGACAGTGGTGAGTCCTCATCTTTCGAGGACGAGAGTTATATTTTCTTTATTTCAGTTTATTTCTAGTTTTTAGATTTCAGAGCTAGCTGAGAACTTGTCCTAGCAACTCATCAAATTAGTAGAGGCTTTCAGACAGTGTAGTGTTAGTTTCAGCTTATGACTCAGTGTTGTCATAAGATTTTTATCCTTTTCTTTTGACTAGTTATATTTTAGTTAAGCTCTCGCTCAGATATTCTTTATTAGTTGCAGTTATGCTCAAAATATTCTATGCCATAGGTCATCTTAGGGCCATTCGTGGTTCTAAATCCCATGATACGGCCAGGGTGTAGACTCAGGTTGTGACAGTATCTTTATTGAAAAAGTGCATTGTTGATCCAGGTCTAGTTGTTTCAATAGAGAGCATTGGGGTGAAGGATAGCCTTACCTATGAGGTGGTTCTAATTGAGATCCTTGATCGTCAGGTTCGAAAGTTGAGGAAAAAGGAGGTAGCTTTTGTGTAGGTTTTTTGGAGAAATCAGTTTGTCGAAAGAGCTATATGGGAAGCCGAAATCGATATGATGGCTAGATGCCCGCATCTTTTCCCTTCCGGCTTAGTTCCAGCATGGTACCAGTTGAATATTTAATACTCTATTTAGTTTCATGTCAAGTTCATGTATCTAAGATCCTTTCATGTTATAGCATGCATGTATGTTCAAGAATTAAGTTCAATCATGTATCTCAGTCCGGAGTCAGTCAGTCCGTCAGTTTTTTAGTCTATAGCTTTCAGTTCTGGGATTGCAGCTCTTCCCTATCTTTTCAACTTATTTAGTTTCCATTCAATCACAAATATTCCCAATGTATAGATAATATAACACCCCAAAGTTTTCTAAGACTAGACTCGAGATTTGAAATTTGACCGGCAGAAAAGTCTATAATTTGCCTCAGTAGGGACCTCGGTACGACTCATCATTGGGTGGTATGAGTCGTACTACTGTCCATATCATGGTTTCTAGGAATGAACAATTTAGGCTATGATAGGGACCTACGATTCTTACCAAGATGGTATGAGTCGTAGGAAGAGATTCAGAGCAGTGTTCTGAGATGATGAGAGGAACCAAAAGTCTAGGTATGATCCGTGGTACGGATGTAAGGATCGTGGTAGGTACCCATGACATGAAGTTCATAGAATGATCAGAGGCAGGAATAGAAACTACACGACTCAATACGAGTCATGTTAAGGTCCTATGAGTCGTAGGACGAGCCGTAACACTGGATGGACAGTGTTTAAGCGCAATCTTCGTGGGTACTTTCGTAACTTTCTAAGATTCTAACCCCTAAGTAACGTTGTTTTGGGCTTCTTAAAGGATGTATTAATGGGTTTAACCTAGCTTAAGTCATCATTCTTTTAGAAAAACCGTAGATTGAAGGTCCTCTCTGAAGTCAAGCTAGGGTTCATCATTCCTTCATCTCAATTTCTCTTGGGTTTTTATGGAAAGTTAAGGGATCAACTTTTAATGAGGGGTTTCTTCCACCCTCATGCCCCATTCAATTAGAAGTCATGATACCCACCTCTCATGCCCTAATTTTCGAATAATTGGAGATAAGTTCATTGTGGGTGAATTCCTTCATGTTCCTCCATGAAATCAGTTCCCTTAAGATTCAATTTATGTCTATATGATTAAAATTATATGTCCCTTATCAAGCCTCTCATGAATCTATGAATTTAAAGCTTTAAGCATGATTTCATGAACTTCTAGGTTAAATTCAAATTAAATGAAATTCAATGATTCTCTTATGATTCAATTCATATTTTTATGATTATGAATGCATGATTCCTATTACATTCTCTCATGAATTTGTGAATCTCAAGTTATGACAATTTTACCCCCACAATATGCATGATTTTATGATTTGGCAAGCCCATGAAAAAGTCAAGTATGTTTCACCATGATTTTGGCCAAGCTTTAGAAGATAAGTTTTAAAGAGATGTTTTGGAGTCAGGACTCCTTAGAAATAGATTCAAGTGATGTTTTGAAAAGACGATTATGAGCGATATGCATGTTTTTGGGAGTAGTGTCTAGCATCGAGTGGGCTAGGGATTCTGAGGACTCAAGTCTCATAATTACACGCTACCGTAGGTATATTATAATCATTTTTTGCCTTGCAAGCTTAGGATGGCTCTGCCCACTTGAGCGAGATAGTTGGGGCATCATATAAGCTCTATCATGATGGTGTCAATTATGAAAAAGCCTCCCATTGTTCCTCAAGTTTCAAGTTACTCATATTCATGATTTATGATATTATGTTTCATAGCTTATTTGACCCATTGATTAGTTTATGAGTTTTCACTTATGATTTCAAGTATGGTATACTATATGATTTCTATTTCTAAACCTTGGATCATTATGTTCATCTTATGATGAATATATCGTGAGTATGATTACTTCAATAATATGGTTTTTAGCATGTTACCCTTACTCTCATATTCTATTTTATTTTATATTCATGATTTCAGACTATTATTTTACTAGTGTATTTTACTTTCTCTACATACTCAGTACATTCAAAGTACTGACTGCATACTCTATGCTATATTGTCTCATAATATAGCTTCAGGTGACTAGACTCAGCCTCGACGTTAGTACCGCTCCCACTTTGATTCAATCTAGTCTCCGTGTTGGTGAGTCCTAATCAACTAAGGACGTTAGCTTTTTCTTGTATTGTTTATGTCTTTCATGTTACAGACTTAGCGAGCTAGTTGGGGGTGTTTTCCCATCAGCTCATCTTATGATTAGAGGCTTTTCAGACAATATGGGAGATGATTTAGCAGTATAGAATTGTTGTCTCCGGTTATGCTATGTGATATGTTCTAGACTTCCGCTTATGCTATGTATATACCTTACTTTCCACTTTAGATATTCCGTCTTCATTTATGTATGTGCCATGGGTTATCTTGGAGCCTTCGTAATTCTAGGTCTCGTGTCTCGGTCCGGGGTCCACTCTCGGGTAGTGACAAATGTAAACCAACATTATCAAGATTAATTGTCTTGATTTCACAATTTGAAAATTATGCTTTTAACGGAATTAATATTGAGCAAGAAACTTTGTGAATGTCAAACTGCAGGTTGACAATAAACGCATATGTGACCATCTTATAGATACATCTATTTAAGATATGACATGATAGGTAACGGGCCCATATTTGCCTTTTATAATTTTCAAAAAGGATTCAGTCCCAACTTTTGCTGGTACAATCAACTTATTATGAGAGCAAGCAACATTAAAGATTTCTTGACGAATCTTCTAGATCTTCAATAAATTTTGAATACTCAATTAACACATCATATCAGGATGTAATGACCCTCAAAAGTACCTAAGATTAGACTCTAGACTTGAAGTAGAAACAAATAAAAAACTGATAGAATCCCACAGTACGAGTCATATCATGACTCGTGGTGATAACCACGGATCGTGACATGACTTGTGGTGAGAAGTAAATGGTGCAGGTTCCCATGTACCATGAGTCAAGGGACGACTCGTGGTATAGTGTATAGTTCGTACTATAAATCCATGGTGTAGATTCAGAGAAGGTGTAAAAATTGTTCCAAACGTCACGAGTAGAGACCACGAGTCGCGGTCATTGGCGATGACTGATCACATTGGGTAATGAGAGGAGATACAGGAAGTGTTCAAATAGACTCTTATGACCATGAGGGATCATCACGAGTTGTGATATGTCACCACGAGTCGTGATACGACTCACGACACTGGATGAGTCAATTTTTTGGATGAGTTTCTAAGGGTATTTTAGTAATTTTCTATGTTTTCATCTCCTAAATCAAAATATTTTGGAATTCCTTAAGAGTATATTTAAGGATTTAATTAGTCTAAACTCATATCCTTCTTCCATTACTATGTAAGAATCAAGTTTATTAGCTCTCAAGTTCATCAAGAAAGTTAGGAAGTCATCTTCTCAACCTAGGGTTCTTCCAAGCTTGAGTCTAAGTTTGACTTTCCAAGTATGTAAGGAAAAATAAAGTGAGAATTTATAAACATCCTTATTCCCGACATCTATGCAAGAATTCATTGAGATTAAAGCTAGGGTTTTTACCCAAATTCTTAAATTGTCTTCTTCTCTATCTGTTGGATTGTTTATTGGTGAGTTATTCCAATTAAATTGTATCTCTTTATTATTGATAATCATTCTCTTGATGTTCATTGATGATATTATCTTGATTATTAAGTTATTGATGATTGATTTATGTCTCTTATACCATGAATCCTAATACATAAAGTCGTGATTTTTGGAAGCATTGTTATTTAAGATAAATGCATTGTTTTCATCAAAGTTGAGTAGATTTTGAAAAGAGTTTTCATGAAGAGATTTTGAGAAAGAAAGCATAGCTTTGAGCATGATTTTCATAAGCTAAAGTGAAGTCTTGTTTTTGAAATTCATGAGATGTTTTGAGCATAGAAGCTCCCAAGTCTTAAAAGAATTCTTTAAGCGAAAGGCTCTTCATTACAGTTTTCAAGGAATATTTTTAAGTGAAAGGCTCAATAAGAGTTTTAAAACATCTATTATATATATGGCTAAAGTGCTTCATAAATATGTTTTGAACATACCTCAAATAGGCATAAGTATATGACCATATCTTTTGGGAGGATTATTTAGCCCCGAGCGAGTGAAGAGTTCAGATAACTCATTATCCCCAGAACTACATAGCTAGTTAGGATAGGATCATGGCATTGGTTTGGATGACTCCTCAAAGATAACCCCCTCATAAGGACTTGAGTTATGGATCCAAAGATTGTGATTGTTCTCTTCCCTAATAATTCGGCCTTGAGCAGTTCTGCCAACTTGAGCAAGACAGTTGGGCATTACGTGCTCATTCATGATTGTGTCAGTTATGAGAAACTCCCACCCAAGTTAAAGTTATGCATTTTAATATGTATTTTTCAAAAATAGTTTTTATGTACAGTTTTATTGCATAACTGTTTTATAATTGATCATATTATTTTTATGCATCATTTCGGAGCTTCGATTTCAGTCAGTTTACTCTTTTAGTTCAGATATTCTTACTTAATATTGTTTCATTCAACCTTATTACATAATGTACATTCCACATACTGACGTCATTTGGAGCTTCATCTTATTACGATGTAGACTTAGGTAGATAGGATCAACAGCAGATGCAGTGCTAGAACTTCTCTATCATTAAGCTTTTGTTGAGGCCTCCTACTTTTGGTATGTCCCAGTCATTTGAGTTATTCTTACTTATAGAGCTTGAGGTAGCCATAGGAGCTATGTCTTAGCACCTATTCTTCAATTATAGAGACTTTATAGATAGAGTTAGAGTTGGGTCACTAATGTTACTTTATAACATTGGTTTTTCTTTCAGTTAATAAATCTTAGTTTGTTTATTTAGCCCATTGTAGTTATTACTTCTGCTATACTTTATTGTATTCTAAGATAATAGTAAGTCAGGCCAAAGGTTCGCTTGGATCTCTCTATGATCTAAGTGCCGATCAACATCCAGGGTCTAGGCTTAGGTCATGACAAACTTGGTATCAAAGATTCAGGTTCAAAGATTCCTAGGTTGTCTATGAAGCCGCGTCTAGTAGTATTCTTCTTATAGATGTGAAGTAAGCCACATCTATAATAGGGAGACTATGAGGCGATAGGAAATACTTTCTTTTTTTTATACTCTAGATCGTGCAATAGAGTTTAACTCTATAAAAACTTCCTCCTAACTCATGCATTCACGTGTTTTGGATCATGCCTACTGAACGTATTGTAAGCCATAGGAATGAAGCTAACATGCCTCCATAGAATAGGATGCAGACCAAAAATGATCCCCACACTCCAATTCAAGGATCTAGTGTTAGAGTCCAAGACGGGCCAACTAGTAGTGGAAGGATTTCCGAGACACCAATTCCTCAGCCCTCTAGTATGGGTACTTTAGAGGCAAAGTTTAGAGGGGCTATTCAGATGCTTACTCAGTTGGTGGCTACCTAGTCAGGTCGTTAGAATTTAGCACCAACTAGTTTCTGTTCCCATGATTTAGGAACACCAAAAATTAAAGAGTTCTTAAGGATGAATCCTCCAGTGTTCATAGGATCTAAAGTTGATGAGGATCCTCAGAGCTTTATTGATGAGATCTAGAAGATTCTAAAGGAAATATATTCCACAGCGAAAAAGGGGGTTGAGTTTTCTTCTTATCAGTTCAAGGATATAGCTAATATATGGTATGACCAGACGGAGTAAGGACGAGGTATGAAAGCAGCTCCAACCACTTGAATAGTTTCGAAGAGGCTTTCTTGAACTACTTCTTCCCTCAAGAGTTGTGTTATACCTCGAAAGACCCAAAGATCGGACTCGGGAGTTGAGACGGAGAAAAAGTGGAATTTGTTGTTGCAGCCTCAAGAAGAGTCATCTCACGACTCGTGAGGACAACCCATGAGTTGTCAGGTGAATCATAGGGAAGTCTTGGGTTTTTAGAAGAAGTCCTTGGAAGAGTTGAGACCCCACAGTCGAGACCACGACTTGTGGTTAGGACCCACGAGTCATTGGGTCAGCCGTGGGAAAGGGAAATAAGTGGAGATAGTAAAGTTAGGCAGTGTACTTAACGAGTGGTGACCACGATTCGTGGTCACCCATAACGAGTTGTGAAGTGAACCGTTATGAGTCCAGGATAATAAATGATACAGTATACTTGATGAGCAGAGTGACGGGTCGTGCCTCTGGCGACGAGTCGTCAGGTCGTCCGTTAGGACCACCTGGCAGTCTTTTCCTGCGAAATTAGTGAGGTCCTTTTCGTAATTCCTAAAGCCTAAACTACATCATTTAAGGCTATTTTTAGTGGGTTTTAGGAGGGTAAAACCTATTCTAAGTTATTTCCTTCCATGCATGCAAACTTGAGAGGTTGAGGAGGTGATCTAGAGCTAGTTCCAAGGTTTCCATCCAAATTTCATCTTGGGCAATTAGAGAAGTGGTGGAATCAATCCCTTTCAGGTATGTAGGGTTATGAGTGGGTGTTTTCTTCCACACCCGTGCATAATTTCTATCTAAATATGAGAATTCCCTATGATCAAGTTATGGCATTTTTACTCAAATGCATGAATCTTCAATTTCTATACATGGGTATGATTAAATTGTGTTTTCATGATTGAAGTATGAAGCATGGTATGATTTTAAATTGTTTTCAATCGAAAATTATGTTTTCTAGTTTTTATGAAATTTAAGGCCCATTAATAAGAAGTTCCTAAAAGAAGAGATTTGTGATAAATGTATGATGATGATGAGATATGATGATGAAAAGCATGTTTCAAAGCTACCCATGATTATGATATTGTCTTCAACACGATTTGAGTAGTTCCAAGCATGATAAAGTGTAGGGCAAGGCCCTTATGTCAAGTATGTATGAGGTATTGGCTCTAAAGTAAGCTTACCACATGGTTTTGGAGCAAGGATTCCCAATTATCTTTGAGCTTGTGATATGTTTTGAATTATAGCTTCTGATATGTATAATTTCATATTTGAGATGTACTTCATTATGGAGCTTTGTTAAGAGACAATGTTGAGCTTCGTTATAAAATGATGTAGAGCATATGCATGTTTTTAGGAGAATAGTCTAGCACCGAGCGTGCTAAAGGCCGATCTCCCTATGCCCCAGAACTATGCACCAATGTAGGTTTATACTGTTTTATGACTTGGGACCGCTCTTGTGAGCTTCCCCTTACCCGAATGGGCCTTCAGCTTGATATCGATATTATGGTAGCGTCCTTAGCCCTAGCAAGGTTTTGGATGGCTCTTCCCAGTTGAGTGTAATAGTCGGGCCATGTAAGCTCTATCGTGGTATTTCGGTTAAAAGAAGAGTCTCCCACTATTCCTCAAGATTTCATATATGCATATTCATTACTTAAGATATTTATGTGAATGCATGTTCTAAAGTAGGTTTTACTCAATGTTTAGCTTTTAATTATAAATGTCAGAATTCAACTTTGAGTCAATCGATTTAGTTATAATGTTATGAAGCATGTTATATCATATTATGAAGAGGTCATGATTTCAGAAAGAATGCATGTCAGTCCTACTCTCAATTTTATGATGTTTTGTTTTAATTAATGCATTGTCTTTAAATGATTTTACTTACATTAGCGGTTTTACTTACCTTGCATACTCGGTACATTCCACGTACTGACCGCATACTCCTATTTTGTATCATTTCATGATACAAGACCCGGCTCTCAGCTTCAACCCCACTCTCATTCAGCTTATCGGAGTTAGCATTTCTTTTTTGGTGAGTCCTCATATTCCGAGGACTAGACTATCCATCTTTTCTTTATGTATTCAGTTTTAGTTTGTTGAGTTAGTTGGGGTCTTGTCCCATCAACTCGCCATGATTAGAGGCTATTCAGACATATGTATGTATTCAGCTTCGGATTTTACATTCTGATGCTATATTCAAGTTAGACTTCCTCTATGATTGTATTGATGGTTATTCAATTCATGATTGAGTTAGATGTATGCTTATGCTATGGGTCGACTTGGGGTGTCTCGGGGCTCCTTATCCCGTTTAGCCATTCGGGCCCCCGTTCGAGTCATGACAAACTTGGTATCAGAGAAATAGGTTTTGAAGTATCCTAGGGTGTTTGCAAGCCGCATTAAGTAGAGTTTTTTTCATAGGTTTGAAGCGTGTCACACCTATGATGAAGAGGCTACGAGACGTCTAGGAAATGTTTCTTTCTTTCATGATCTATGTCGTGCGATGAAAGGTCTTTCTATCCTTCTAATTCGTTCTATTCGCGATTGCAGAATTATGGATCCTTGAAGAATGAACGGAAGGAGGAATGGAAATGCTGAAGTCCACGAGGATGGAAATGGTCATGGGCATCAGCAAGCCCTACCAGTTCAGGAGTCCCAGGCACCAGAGCCAGCTGCTCATGCTGAGTTCCGGGCTGCTATTCAAATGCTAGTGCCGAACTTGACCGCTCAGGTCAATCAGAAGGCCGTTGCGCATGTTCTGCAAAATGGTAACGCAGCGGCGGCTCGAGTCAGAGACTTTTTGCGGATGAACCCGTCGGAGTTCCTTGGGTCAAAGGTAGATGAGGACCCACATGAGTTCGTAGATGAGATTGTCTAGATCACCCAAGTTATGGGGATGAATGGGGTTGAGTGCGTCGAGTTGGCCTCTTATCAGTTAAAAAGAGTCGCGCATATCTGGTTTCTCAAATGGAAGGATAACAAGGCCGCAAGAGCATGTCCGATCACTTGGGAAGAAATCCATGTTGCATTTCTAGACCGGTTCTTCCCTCGGGAGATGAGGGAGCTGAAGATAGCTGAGTTGGTGAATTTGAGCAATGGAGAATGACAGTACAAAAGTATGCCCTTGAGTTCACTCACCTATCGAAATATGCCCCAGAGTTGGTAGCCGATCAGAGGATGCGGGTGAGTAGATTCGTCCATGGAGTAGCGGGCTATTTGGACAAGGATTGTAGGACGGCTATGCTCTATCAGGACATGGATTTCCCACGGATAGTGTTGTACACCCAGCAGATGGAGGCAGTGCATTTGAGGGAGAGGGAGGCCAAAAGGGCCAGGACCGAGGACCACAGATTCTCTCAGTAGAGGTCTGGAGGTGGGCACCGACAACAGACCCACCAAAGATCATCAGCCCCAGCATCTTCAGCATTGAGTGTGCCATCCAGGCCCGGACATGATCAGAGGGGACGGGCATCAGGCTCGAGGGGTCATAGCAATAGACCCGCAGATTCTAACATCCCAGCTTGTTGCATATGTGGTGGAGGACGCACAAGCCAGTATTTTCCAGGTTCAGGTGCTTGTTTTGGGTGTGGACAGCCCGAACACATGCTTAGAGATTGCCCAGATGGGAGATAGGATTAGGTTGGGGGTCGAGGCCCAATCTCTAGCTCAGCATCCCTTCCTGTACGCTCAGCACATCAGGGGGCTCTACTAGCATGGCTAGCGGTCAGCGTCAGAATAGATTCTATGCTTTAGCATTCCGTTAGGAGCAGGAGGTCTCCCCGGATGTGGTCACTGGTATGTTGTGTGTCTTCCATATTGATGTTTATGTTTTGCTAGATCTGGGGGCTACCTTGTGTTTTGTGACACCTTATGTGGCCAGTAGCTTTGGAGTCAATCCCGAAGTCTTGTCAGAATCCTTCTTAGTTTCCACTCCAATAAGTGACTCAGTTATAGCTAGACGGGTGCATAAAGGTTGCCCAATCTCAGTGCTTTATAAGGTCACCTCAGCAGATTTGATAGAGTTATCCATGATCGATTTTGATGTTATTCTAGGCATGGATTGGCTATTTGCATGTTATGATTCAGTAAATTGTAGAACCCGGGCAGTAGAGTTCAGATTTTCCGGTGAGCCAGTCTTAGAATGGAAGGGTAGTTTAGCTGCGCCTATAAGTCGTTTCATTTCCTACCTTAAGGCTAGAAAGATGATTTCTAAGGGTTGCATGTACCATATAGTTAGGGTTAAGGATGTTGAGTTCTAGACCCTGACTATCTAGTCAGTTCTAGTAGTACGTGAGTATCCAGAGGTCTTTTCTAATGATTTGCCAAGTGTTCCTCCTGAGCGGGAGATCGATGCGGTATTGACCTTCCACCCAACATGTAGCCTATATCTATTCCTCCCTACAAGATGGCTCCAGCCGAGCTAAAAGAGTTAAAAGAGAAGTTAAAGGACTTGTTAGATAAGGGTTTCAATAGACCGAGCAAGTCCCTATGGGGTGCACCAGTTCTCTTTGTCTGAAAGAAGGATGGTTTACTTCGGATGTGCATTGACTATCGGTAATTGAACCAGGTCACCATTAAGAACAGGTATCCTTTACCCAGGATCGATGATTTGTTTGACCAGCTTCAGGGTGCCAAGTGTTTCTCAAAGGTATATCTTAGGTCCGGGTATCATCAGCTCAGGGTTTGGGAGTGTGATATCCCAAAGAGAGCCTTCAGGATGCGATATGGTCATTATGAGTTTGTAGTTATGTCTTTTGGACTAATGAATGCTCCTGAAGCTTTCATGGACTTGATGAATAGGGTGTTCAAGCAATATCTAGACATATTCGTGATCGAGTTCATTGATGACATCTTTATATAGTCTCGGAGCGAGGAGGAGCATGCCGCTCACTTTAGAGTAGTACTTCAGACTCTCAAGGATTGCCAATTGTATGCCAAGTTCAGCAAGTGTGAGTTTTGGTTGGACTCCGTAGCATTTTTGGGCCATGTGGTATCGAGTTTTAGGGCATAACGGTAGATTCTCAGAAAATTGAGGCGGTGAAGAATTGGCCTAGACCGGTGAATCCTTCAGATATTTGGAGTTTCTTGGGTTTAGCTGGTTACTATCGAAGGTTATTTGAGGGTTTCTCATCTATTGCAGCACCCTTGACCAAGTTGACTCATAAAAAGGTGAAATTCCAATGGTCGGAGGCTTGCGAGAAGAGCTTCCAAGAGTTAAAGACTCGACTTACTTCAGCAACGGTGTTGACCCTACTTGAGGATACCGATGGATTCGTGGTGTATAACGATGCTTCAAGGATAGGACTTGGGTGTGTGTTGATGCAGCATGGGAAAGTGGTAGCATATGCCTCAAGATAGTTGAAAGTCCATGAAAAGAATTACCCGACTCTTGACCTTGAATTCTCTGCGGTGGTATTTTCCTTGAAGATATGACGACATTATTTGTATGGGGTCCACATGGATGTATTTACAAATCACAAGAGTTTATAATATGTATTCACGTAGAAAGATCTCAATCTTCGGCAAAAGAAGTGGTTGGAGCTACTCAAGGACAACGATATGAGTGTCCTTTACCATCCGGATAAGGCTAATGTGGTAGAGGACGTACTTAGTAGGCTCTCTATGGAGAGTGTGTCCCATGTGGATGAAGGAAAGAAGGAGTTGGTGAAATATGTACATCGACTTGCAGGGTTGGGAGTTAGGTTGGTCGACTTTATCGATGGAGGTGTTGTTGTCCAGAACGGGTCAGAATCGTCCTTGGTGACTGATGTGAAAGCTAGGCAAGATGAGGATTTGATTTTGGTAAAGCTGAAAGAAGTCAATTGAAGTCAGAACGTGGAGGTCTTCTCCCAAAGGGGAAATGGTGTGTTGCGGTACCAGGGACGCCTATGTGTTCCGAATGTCGATGATTTGAGGAGTCGCATATTGCATGAGGAACAGGAACTAGGCATTCTATAACCCTGGTTCCACCAAGATATATTGTGATTTATGAGAAATCTAATGGTGGGATGGCATGAAGAAGGATATTGCGGAGTTCATAGCCAGATGGCCAAACTGTCAGAAAGTAAAGGTTGAACATCAAAGGCCGGGAGGAGTACTTCAGGATATCAGCATTCCTACTTGGAGGTGGGAAGAGATTAACATGTATTTCATAACAGGATTGCCTTATACTCCTCGACAATATGATTCCATTTGGGTGGTTGTACACAGATTGACCAAGACTGCACATTTCCTACTGGTGAAAACCACAGACTTAGCGGATGATTATGCCAAATTGTATATCCGAGAGTTGGTTCGGCTACATGGAGTGCCCTTGTCCATTATCTCGGACCATGGTACTCAGTTTACCTCCCAATTTTGGCAGTCTTTTCATAAGGGGCTTGGGACTCACGTTAAGCTCAGCACAGCCTTTCATCTGCAAACAGATGACTAAGAAGAGCGAACAATCTAGACTCTCGAGGACATGTTGAGAGCATGTGTGATGGACTTCAAAGGTCGTTGGGATGACCACTTTCCCCTAATCGAGTTTGCTTATAATAATAGCTATCACTCTATCATTCAGATGGCACCATTTGAGGCTCTTTATGGGTGGAGATGTAGATCGCCCATCGGATGGTTTGAGGTTGGTGAGGCTGCTATGATAGGGCCAGATTCAGTTTATGAGGCTATGGTGAAGGTTTAGTTGATAAGGGACAGGTTGAAAACTGCTCAAAGTCGTCAAAGTCATATGTTGATGTGAGGAGGAGAGAGTTGGAGTTCAAGGTGGATGATTGGGTATTTCTGAAGGTATCTCCCATGAAGGGAGTCATGCGATTTGGGAAGAAAGGAAAACTCATTCCCCATTGTGCTGCTCCCTACCGGATTATGAGAAGAGTTGGTAAGGTTGAGTATGATTTGGACTTTCCCTTAGAGTTATCTTCTGTGCATCCTGTGTTTCATGTATCACTTTTGAAGAAATATTTGGGAGATCCAACTCTAGTAGTCCCGGTGGACAGCATTGGTGTAAAGGATAGCCTTAGCTGTGAGGAAGTTCCAGTTGAAATATTGGATCGTAAGGTACGAAGGATGAGGAACAAGGAAGTAGCTTCAGTAAAGTTGTTATGGAGAAATCAGCATGTTGAGGGAGCTATGTTGGAAGCCGTAGCAGATATGATGGCCAAATACCCTCACCTATTCCCTATCGGCTCAGTTTTAGTTTGAGGTATCAGTTGTTTCCCTAATACTCTATTTAGTTTTCATGTTCAAATCATGTGTTCAAGTTTCTTTTATGTGTAGGAATATGCATGGGAAGTATGAAATCAGTTCAACTATGTGATATGAATCGGAGGTAGTCATCCCACTAGTTTTCAATTTAAATGAACAATATTTGAGTGTAAAGATTGCATTTCCTTGTTTTTATACTTGTTTTAAACATTCGAGGACGAATGTTCCTAACTGGGAGATATTGTTATACCCTGGAAGACCCAAAGATCGAACTTGGGAGTTGAGACGGGGAAAAAGTGGAAATTGTTGTTGCAGCCTCAGGATGAGTCGTCTCACGACTCGTGAGGACAGCCCACGAGTTGTCAGGTGACTTGTGGGGAATGCCTGGGTTTTCATAAGAAGTCTTGGAAGAGTTGAGACCCCACGGGCGAGACCACAACTCATGGTCAGGACCCACGAGTTGTTGGGTCAGCCGTGGGGAGGTGAAATAAGTGGAGAAAGTAATGTTAGGAAGTGTACTTAACGAGTGGTGACCACGAGTCGTGGCCACCCATATCGAGTCGTGAAGTGACCGGTTACGAGCCCAGGAGAATAAATGATACAATATACTTGACGAGCAGAATGATGAGTCGTGCCTCCAGCAATGAGTCGTCAAGTCGTTCGTTTGGACCACCTATTCTTTTTCTGCAATATTAGTAAGGGCCTTTTCATAATTTCTAACTCCTCAAGCCTAAACTACGTCGTTTAATGCTCGTTTTAGAGGTTTTTAGGAGGGGAAAACCTATTCTAAGTTATTTCCTTCCACGCAATGCAAACTTGAGAGATTGAGGAGGTGACTAGAACTAGTTCCAAGGTTTCCATCCAAATTTCATCTTGGGTGGCAATCAGAGAAGTGGTGGAATCAATCCCTTCCAGGTATATAGGGTTATGAGTGGGTGTTTCCTTCCACACCCATGCCCAAGTTCTATTTAAGTATGAGAATTTCCTATGATCAAGTTATGGGTTTTTTTACTCAAATGCATGAATCTTCAATTTCTATACATGGGTATGATTAAATTGTGTTTCCATTATTAAAGTATGAAGCATGGGTTAATTTTAAATTATTTTCAATCAAAAATTAAGTTTTCTAGTTTTTATGAATTTTAAGGTCCATTAATAAGAAGTTCCTAAAAGAAGAGATTTGTGATGAATGTATGATGATGATGAAAAGCATGTTTTAAAGCTACCCATGATTATGATATTTTATTTAAAAGGATTTGAGCAGTACTAAGCATGATAAAGTGATGGAAAAGGCCCTTATGTCATGTATGTATGAGGTATTGCCTCTAAAGTAAGCTTACCACATGGTTTTGGAGCAAGGACTCCTAAATCTTTGAGCTTGTGGTATGTTATGAATTATAGCTTCTCATATGCATGATTTCATATTTGAGATGTACTTCATTATGGAGCTTTGCCAATAGACAATATTGAGCTTCGTTATAAAATGATGTAGAGCATATGCATGTTTTTGGGAGAAGAGTCTAGCACCGAGCAGGATAAAGGTTGTCACGCCCCGCCTTGGAGGGTATGACTGGCACCTGGTACCCTATTAGGACCTGAAATGCTAGACTACTGAGCCTAAGCACATCTGGTGCCTGGCTAGCTCCAACTTTGATTCACAGAATCAACGGGTTATATAGCGGCTGTAAATGCAGCCTCCGGCCGACTAGGCCTATAGCCACCTGTACAACAGCAAAAGCTAACCAGAATCATTTCAATATAGGGAAACCTATGCGAGCCGACAAGGCCACCATGTTGTCTAGTTATCTCCAAATCAGTATAACAAATGTTGAACAACTACATGACCGGCAAGGTCACCACTACTAACTGGATACGGCCCC
>JACEIK010003803.1:38609-54154 GCA_018107945.1 Datura stramonium | reverse complement strand
TAATTAAAGTGATGTACTTACAAGAATAGATAAAAGAGAAGGTAAATTTGGTGAACCCTAGGTGAGTTCTTCACTTCTCCCTTCACTCCTTTACGGTTTTTAGAAAATATTTCGTGACAATTGATTTTAGATGCTAAGGGTCCTATTTATAGTAAATAGGGAATGTACAATTTTTTCCCGTCATGGAATGGCTCCGTGGAACGGAGGTGATCGTGCTAATTTACCTCTGTGACACGGAGGTATCACGACAACAAACTGGAAATCACCTAAAAATTAAGCCTCGGTAGAAGCTTGCCGCGATGGAAGCGTGGCACGCTGCTTGTGCAGCGCGATGGCTGGCGTGACACGGCCCCTGTCGCGCAGTTGTGCCTGGTGTGGCACGGTGTTGTCGCGCAGGTGGCCTGTTTTGCATGTTTCCTTGCCGACTTTTGCATTTTACTTCCGATTCCATTCCTCCACTTCACCCATCATATATTAGTTCCTCAAATGCATTTTCAACCTACAAAAACAAGGACTAATCATGTTGTGTTAATACATATCCAAATTTACATAAAATCACATGATAATGTAAGTGCATAAATAGAAAAACAAGACTAAACTAAGTTATAAAATAGCACTTGGGCACGCAATTATGCCCAAGATCATGAAATGAAGGAAAAATTGACAGGAACTCATGGTCAGGGGGTGACCATGAGAGAAGAAACAAGTCATGGTCAAGGAAACAAGTCATTAAATAAGTCGCCGTCAAGATGGTCTATGTTTCAAGTTTTAATTTTCCAGAGATGCTACGAGTCGTGAAATGACTCCACGACTCATGGAGTTGGTCATGGTCAGGATCATGATTTGAAGTTTGAAATTTGGGGCAGCATACTTCATGAGTGAGTCACCACAAGTCGTTAGGTACACCATGAGTCGTGGTGTACCTCCTGGTGATTAGCAGACTGTATTTTCCCTGCATTTTAGTAAGGGAGTTCTTGTAATTCCTAAGCTCCTAAGTCCTAAACTAAGACATTTTAAGCTCAGTTAGAAGGGTTTTAAAGATACTTAGCCTATTATAAACCTCTGCATTCCATGCATGCAAGATGTAGGAGCCCATTGAAGCTCAACTAGAGGATTCTTTAGGTTCTTCCTCAATTCACTTGGATTCTGAAGAGAGGTTGTGAAATTCAAAGTATCCAGGTGTGTTGGGTTATGAATGGGAGTATTCCTTCACTCCCATTCCCAAATCCTCTTCTAAATTCATGTGATTCTAAGTTGATGAATCTATGGGGTTTTGAATCTATTTGTGAAATTTTCTAAGTATCTATCATAGGTAACATCTATTCATGTTTCTGATGTTGTTTTAAGATTCATGGGCATTTTTTATAGTAATTTTAATTATAAATTATGATTTCAAAGTCTTACAATTATGATGCCCAATTATTAAAGCTCATGAAAGGTTGAGATTATGATCTATGTTTTCAAGTATGATGATATATCTATGACAAAAGTATTATTTCGAATTACCCATGTTTATACCCATGATTTTGACTATCATAAAGCATGTATAAGTTTGGGCAAGCCCATATGATCAAGTATGTTTCACGATTTACTTCAATTTCATGTTATTAGCTTATCACATTATTTTGGAGTCTCTACTCCCACTTTTCAGCTTGTGGTAATGTTGAGCCGAGGCTCCTCATGATATGTTTTTAGATTATGCATGTACTATTATGATTCAACTTCATCGCAGGATGATGGTTCAGCTTCGTTGAAAAATGATGGAGTGCATAAGCATGTTTTTGGGAGCAGCGTCTAGCACTGAGTAGGCTAAGGGTTCAGTCAACCCTGTGCCTCAGAACTACGTGCCAACGTAGGTTTGTTAAGATTATTTGGGACCTCCCTTATGATCTTTCCCTGCCCTCAAGGGGCCTTCAACTTGATATCAATATCATGGTAGCGCCCTTAGCCCTGACAAGGCTTTGGAAAGCTCTTCCAACTTGAGTGTAGTAGTCGGTACCACATAAGATCTATCGTGGTAATGTCAGTTATATGATGAGTCTCCCAATATTCCTCATGATTTTCAGTTTTGCATGTTCATCAGTTATGATATTATGATTTCAGCATGTTTGACCCAATGTTTATTTTTACTCATGATTATCATTTTCAGCTTTAGATCATTCAAATCAATTATGATACTCAGTCATGTTTAAATCAAGTTTTCAGATAAAAGCATGCAAGCCTTACTCTCAGAATCTTATCTTGAATATGTTTTATGATATGCATGATTTCAATTTTACTTACTTAGGGTTTTACTTGCCTTGCATACTCAGTATATTCCAAGTATCTACCGCATACTCTATGTTGTATCATTTCATGATACAGGCTCGCACGTTCAAGTTCAATCCCGCCACTAGTCAGATTCTCATAGTTCTAGCATACTCAGCCTATTGGTGAGTCCTCATCCTTCAAGGACCTTTTTATCATCTTGTATAAGTATTTTCAGTTTTAGTTTGGTATTGAGTTAGTTGGGGTCTTGTCCTATCAACTCGTCAAGTTATAGAAGCTTATCAAACATAGCATGTATTCTTCATTATATTTTTCGTTGTTCAGATGTTATTGGATTTTCAGACTTTCGCTATTTCAAATGTAAGACTTTTCACATTTATTTATGTCGACTCTAGTTATGTTCATGCCATGGGTCGATTTGGAGCCCCTTGGGGTTCTTTGTCCCATGTCTCGGTTCGGACCTGTGTTCGAGTCGTAATAAACTTGGTATAAGAGCATTAGGTTTTGAAGTGTCCTAGGGTGTCTGAAAGCCGCGTTAAGTAATGTTTCTTCATGGGTGTGAAGCGCGCCACACTCATGACATAGAGGCTATGAAACATTTTAGGAAATTTCCCTTCTTTCATGATCTATGTCTTGCGATGAAATGTCTTCCTATCATTCTAAATCATGTTATATGCATTTGCAGAATCATGCCTCCTCACTGAGTTAACAGAAGAAGGAACGGGAACGGAAATGGAAATGAGAATGGCAATAGGAATGGGCACGAGTAGGCCCCACCAACTCCTGAGGATTATGTTCCTGAGCAGGTTTCCCATGCAGAGTTTAGGGTAGCCATCCAGATGTTAGCACAGGCATTGACCGCCTGGGTCAACCAGCAAGCGATAGGCGTATGTTCCCCAGAATGGGATGCGACAGCGGCAAGAGTCAGGGACTTTCTTAGGATAAACCCTCCAGAGTTTCTCGAATTGAAGGTCGACGAGGATCCATAAAATTTTATTGATGAGATTCAGAAGATCACCCAGATTATGGGGTGATAAGGGAGGAGTGCGTAGACCTAGCCTCTTATCAGTTGAAAGGGGTTGCCCATATCCAGTTCAAATAGTGGAAGGATAACAGGGCAGTCAGAGCGGGTCCCATTGGTTGGGATGAGTTCCATACCGCATTCTTGGATCGGTTCTTTCCCCGAGAGATGAGGGAGATCAAGAAAACTGAATTTGTGAACCTGCGGCAAAGCAACATGACGATACAGGAGTTTGCTTTAGAGTTCACCCGTCTTTCCAAATATGCACCAGAGATGATGGCTGATCAGAGGGCTCGAGTGAGTAGGTTCATACATGGGATAGCGAACCACCTGGTCAAGGATTGCAAGACTGCTATGCTTCACCAGGATATAGATTTCTCGCAGTTGGTTCTATACGCCCAGCAGATAGAGGTTGTACAGATGAGTGAGCGAGAGAGAGAGAGGCCAAGAGGGCCAGGACTGACAATTTTTGGATCTCCTAGTAGAGGCCTAGTGGTGGGCATCATCATCAGTCCCGCCGGAGATCATCAGCCACAGCGTGATCAGCAGCAAGTGTACCATCAAGATCTAGGCGCGACTAGAGGGGATGAGCGTTAGGCTCTCGAGGTCAGGGGAGCATATTTGTAGAGCAAAGCATTCCATATTGTGACAGGTGTGGCAGAAGGCATACTGGTCAGTGCTTAGCAGGTGCAGGTGCTTGTTTCAGGTGTGAGAAGCCCGAACATATGCCCAGAGATAGTCCAATAGCTAGACAGGGCCATGGTAGAGGCTGAGACCCAGCCACTACTTCAGTAGCCCTACCAACACGCTCAGCTCAGCAGGGTGCATCCACTAGTGCAGGTGGTGGTCAGCGTCGAAACAGATTTTATGCCCTCACGTCTCTTCAAGAGTAAGAGACTTCACCAGATGTAGTTACTAGTATGTTTTGAGTATTTCACTTTGATGTATATGCATTGTTTGACCCAGGGAATACTTTATCTTTTTTGGCACCCCATGTTGCTAGTAGTTTCAAATTCTGACCTGAAATCCCATCAGAACTCTTCTCAGTCTCTACTCCAGTCGGTGATTAGTTAAAGCTCGACGGGTATATAAAAATTGCCCTGTCACAATCCTTCAGAAAGTCACTTCAGTAGATTTATTAGNCCCATGCGGTAGACTTTCGATTTTTGCGCGAGCAAGTCCTAGAGTGGAAAGGTAGTTCAGCTATGCCTATAGGTCATTTAATTTCCTACCATTAGGCCAGAAAGATAATATCTAAAGGTTGTGTGTACTATCTAGTTAGGGATAAGGATGCTACATCCAAAGCCCCGACTATCCAGTCAGTTCCTGTAGTGTACAAATATCCAGAAGTATTTCTAAAAGATTTACCAGGAATTCCTACTGTGCGGGAGATCGATTTTGGTATTGACCTTCTTCCCGAAGAAGGATGGTTCATTTAGATGTGCATTGACTATCAACAGTCGAACAGGGCCACCGTCAAGAACAAGTATCCCTCCCTAGAATTGATGACTTGTTTTGACCAGCTTTAAGGTGCCAAGTGTTTTTCAAAGATAGACCTCAGATCCGGATATCATCAGCTCAGGGTTAGAGAGAGTGACATCCCGAAGATAGCCTTCAAGACTCGGCATGGTTACTACGAGTTTGTAGTTAAGTCTTTTGGACTTACTAATGCTCCTGCAGCTTTTATGGATTTGATGAACAAGGTGTTCAAGCCGTATTTGGACATGTTTGTGATTGTGTTCATAGATGAAATTCTTATATACTCTCGGAGAGAAGAGGAGCATGCCACTCATTTGAGGGTGGTGCTACAGACTCTTAAGGACCACTAGTTGTATGCTAAATTCAGTAAGTTTGAGTTTTGGTTTAACTCAATAGCATTTTTGGGTTGTGTCTAGTGAGAGTGTCCAGGTGGACTCTCAAAAGATAGAAGTTATGAAGAATTGGCCTAGACCAGTAAGTCTTTCATATATAAGGAGTTTCTTGGGCTTGGCTAGTTATTACAGGAGGTTTGTTGAAGGATTTTCATCCATTGCAGCACCGTTAACTAAGTTGACCTAGAAGAAATTGAAGTTTCAATGGTCAGAGGCCTGTTAGAAGAGCTTCCACGAGTTGAAGACTCGACTTACCTCAGCTCCAGTGTTGACTCTACCTGAGGGTACCGATGGGTTTGTGGTATATTTTGATGCCTCAAGGATTAGTCTTGGTTGTGTATTAATGCAACATGGTAAGGTTGTACTTATACTTCCAGGTAGCTGAAAGTCCATTAAAAGAACTACCTGACTCACGATCTTGAGTTGGCGGCGGTAGTATTTACCCTAAAGATTTGGAGACACTATCTATACGGGGTCCATGTGGATGTGTTTACGGACCACAAAAGCTTATAGTATGTATTTACCCAAAAGGATCTAAATCTACGTCAAAGGAGGTGGTTGGAGCTTCTTAAGGATTAAGATATGAGTGTCCTTTGTCATTCCGGCAAGGCTAATATAGTGGCAGACGCTCTTAGCAGGCTTTCTATGGAGAGTGTGTCCCGTGTATATGAGAAGAGGAAAGAGTTAGTGAAGGATGTGCATCGGCTAGCATGACTAGGAGTTCGTCTTGTTGACTCGACAGATGGTGGTGTCATTGTTCAGAATGGATCAGAATATGCCTTGGTGACTGAAGTCAAAGCTAGACAAGATGAGGAACTATTTTTGTAAATTTGAAGGAAGATGTTCAGAATTAGAAGGTGGAGGTCTTCTCCTAAGAGAGAGATGATGTACTACGATATCATGGTCATTTGTGTGTTCCGGGTGTTGATGACTTGAGGGAGAAGATCTTGCAGGAGGCTCATGGTTCCAGATATTCTATACAACCAGGTGCCACAAGGATGTACCATGACCTACGGGAAGTTTATTGGTGGAATGGCATGAAGAGGGACATAGCAAAGTTTGTGGAAAAGTGTCCCAATTGTCAACAGGTGAAAGTTGAGCATCAAAGACCTGGAGGTGTGCTTCAAGACATCACTATCCTTACTTGGAAGTGGGAGGGAACCAATATAGACTTCATTACAGGGCAGCCTCGGACTCGTCGACGGTATGATTCTATTTGGGTTGTTGTAAACAGGTTGACTAAAGCAGCTCATTTTCTACCAGTCAAGACTACCGACTCAAAGGAGGATTATGCTAAATTGTATACTCGAGAGTTAGTTCGGTTGCATGGAGTACCTTTGTCCATAATATTATATAGAGTTACTCAGTTTACCTCCAAGTTTTGGAGATCATTTCAGAAGGTACTTGGTACTCAGGTCAAGCTTAGTACAACTTTTCACTCGCAAACAGATGGGCAGGCTGAATGGACCGTTCAGACTCTTGAGGACGTGTTGAGAGTATGTGTGATTGATTTCAAGGGGAGTTGAGATGACTATTTACCTCTCATCGAATATGCATGTAACAACAGTTACCCTTCCAGCATTCAGATGGATCCGTTTGAGGCTCTTTATGGGCAAAGATGTAGATCTCCTATTGGATGGTTCGAAGTTGGTGAAGCTACGTTGATAGGACCAGATTCAGTTCATGAGGCCATGGAGAAAGTTAAGCTTATAAAGGAAAGGTTGAAAACAGATCAGAGTCTCCAAAAGTCCAATGCAGATGTGAGGAGGAGATCTTGAGTTCGAAGTTGATGATTGGGTATTTTTGAAGGTGTTTCCCATGAAGGGAGTGATGAGGATCGCAAGAAAGGGAAACTTATCCCCCAGTATGTTGGCCCCTATAGGATTGTGAGACGTATTGGCAGGGTGGCCTATGAGTTGCAGTTTCCCTCAAAATTGGCTTCAGTATATCTAGTTTTCCATCTGTCGCTTTTTTAGAAATGCATGAGTGGTCCAGCTTTGGTTATTCTGATGGAAAGCGTAGGTGTGAAGGATAGCCTTAGCTACGAAGAGGTTAGGGTTGAAATACTTGATCGTCAGGTTCGAAAGCTAAGAAACAAAGAAGTAGCGTCAGTAAAGGTTTTTTGGAGGAATCAGCAGGTTGAGGGTGCTCACGGGAAGCCAAAGCAGATGTGATGGCTAAATATCCGCATCTATTCCCTTCTGATTCAGTTCCAGCTTGAGGCATCAGTTTCCTCCTCAATACCCTATTTAGTTTCATGTACAATTCATGTGTCCCAGTGTTTTTCATCTCAATGAAGGTATGTGTGATTCATGAATTCAATTCAGTCTTGTATTTCAGTTCGGAGTCAGTCACTCTATCGGTTTTAAGCTTTAGATGTTCAATATTTGAGATGTCAGTTCTATTCCCCAGCTTTTCAATATGTTCATTCACACTCGAGGATGAATGTTCCCAAGGGGGGAGATATTGTAATACCTCGAAAGCCCAAAGATCAGACTCGAGGAATCAAATGGAAACAAATAGAAAATTTTTCACCAGGTCACAAGACGAGGCATCCAGTGACTCATGAGGAGACTTCATGAGTCATTAAGTGACTTGTAAAGTGAAGAGATAATTGGAAGGAACTTGTGGTCAGTGGGTGACCACGAGAGAAGCAATGAGTCGTGGTTAGGGAAATGAGTCGTTAAGTGAGTCGTGGTCAAGATGGTCTATGGTTAAAGATTTAATCTCTCGAAGATGCCATGAGAGGCAGCCACGAGTGATGAAGTTACTCCATGACTCGTGCAGTTGGTCGTGGTTAGGAGAAGTATTTGAATTTTGAAATTTGGGGCAATGTAATTCACAGTGAGTCACCTCGAGTTGTTGTGTCCCTTGTGGTGACTGGTAGTGTATATTTTTCCTGCCTTTTATTAAGGTTGTTTTTATAATTTCTAAGATCCTAAGTCCTAAACAAAATCATTTTTAGATCAATTAGAAGGGTTTTAAAGATACTTAGCTTATTCTAAACCGCCCCATTCCATGCATGCAAGATGAAAGATCAACTAGAGGATTCTTTAGGTTCTTCCTTAATTAACTTGGATTCTAAAGAGAGGTTGTGAAATTCAAAGTACCCAGGTATCTAGGGTTATGAATGGGAGTATTCCTTCACTCCCATTCCCAAATCCTTTTCTAAACTCATGCGATTCTAAGTTGATGAATCTATGGGGTCTTAACCCAATTTGTGAAACTCTCAAAGTATCTATCATGGGTAATATATATTCATGTTTGTAATGTTTTTTAAAGATTCATGGGCATGTTTTATAATGATTTTAATTACAAATTATGATTTCCACGTCTTACAATTATGATGTCCAATTATGAAAGGTTGAGATTATGATCTATGTTTTCAAGTATGATGAGATGTTTATGATGAAAGTATTATTTTGAATTCCCCATGTTTATACCCATGATTTTGACTATCCCAAAGCATGTATAAGTTTTGGCAAGCCCATATGATCAAGTATGTTTCATGATTTACTTCAATTTCATGTTATTAGTTTACCACTTGATTTTGGAGTCTCGACTCCCAATTATCAACTTGTTGTGTGGTTGAGCCGAGGCTCCTCATGATATGTTTTCAGACTATGCATGTACTTTTATGATTCAGCTTTATCGCAAGACGATGGTTTAGCTTCGTTGAGAAATGATGGAGAGCATATGCATGTTTTTGTGAGTAGTGTCTAGCACCGAGTAGGCTAAGGGTTCAGTCAACCCCGTGCCTCAGAACACCATGCTAATGTAGGTATGTTTAGATTATTTGGTACCTCCCTTGTGAGCTTTTCCTACCTTTGAGGGGCCTTCAGCTTGATATTGATATAATGGCAGAGCCCTTAGCCCTGGCAAGGCTTTGGACGACTCTGCCCACTTGAGTGTAATACTTGAGACCACATAAGCTTTATCGAGGTAATTTCAATTATATGATAAGTCTCCCATTGTTCCTCATGATTTTCAGTTATGCATGTTCATTAGTTATGATATTATGACTTTAGCATGTTTGAATCAATGTTCAGTTTTACGTATGATTATCAGTTTTGCTTTCGGTCATTCGAATAAGTTATGACAGAAAGACATGTTTACATCATGTTTTCAGATAAAAGAATGCAAGCCTTACTCTCAGAATCTTATCTTGAATATATTTTATGATATGCATGATTTTAGTTTTTAGTTACGCAGCGGTTTTACTTATCTTGCATTCTCAGTATATTCTAAGTATTGACCGGATACTCTATGTGGTATCATTTCATGATACAGGATTGGATGTTCAGTTTCAGTCCCGCCGCTAGCCAGATTCTCAGAGTTCTTGCATACTCAGCCTGTTAGTGAGTCCTCATCGTTGAGGACCTTTTTATCAGCTCATATCAGTATTTTCAGTTGCAATTTATTAGTGAGTTAGTTAGGGTCTTGTCCCATCAACTTGTCAGGTTATAAAGGCTTACAGAGCATGTATTCAGCTTCAAATTAGTATTATATTTTCCGTTGTTCAGATGTTATTGCATTTTCAATCTTTCGCTATTTCATATGTTAGAATTTTCACATTTATTTATGTTGACTCTAGTTATCATGTTCATGTTGTGGGTCGACTTGGAGCCTCTTGGGGTTCTTTGTCCCGCATCTTGATTCGGGCCTATGTTTGGGTCGTGACAAACTTGGTATCAGAGAATTAGGTTTTGAAGTATCCTAGGGTGTCTGAAAGACACATTAAGTAGAGTATTTTTCATTGGTGTAAAGTGCGCCACACTTATGACGAAGAGGCTACGAAATGTTTTAGGAAATTTTCCTTCTTTCATGATCTATATCGTGCGATGAAATATATCCCTATCCTTCTAACTCGTGCTATATGCGTTTGTAGAATCATGCCTCATCACCGAGTTTATGGAAGAAGGAACGGGAACAGAAATGGCAATGAGAATGGGAATGGAAATAGGCACCACAGGCCCCACTAGCCCCCAAGGATCATGTGCCTGAGCTAGTTGCCCATGTAGAGTTTAGGGTAGCCATACAGATGTTAGCACAGGCATTGACTGCCCAGGTTAACCAGCGGACGGTAGTGCATGTTCCCCAGAATAGGAATGTGGCAGTGGCAAGAGTCAAGGACTTTCTTAGGATGAACCCTCTGAAGTTTCTCGGATCGAAGGTGGACGAGGATCCACACGAGTTTATTGATGAGATTCATAAGATCACCCAGATTATGGGGGTGACAGGGGAGGAGCGCGCAGACCTAGCCTCTTATTAGTTGGAAAGGGGTTGCCCATATCTGGTTCAAACAATGGAAGGATAATAGGGCAGTCGGAGCGGGTCCCATTGAATGGGATGAGTTCCATACTGCGTTCTTGGATTGGTTCTTTCCTCAAGAGATGGGAGATATCAAAGTAGTTGAATTTGTGAACCTAAGGCAAAAAAACATGATGGTCAAGGACTATTCTCTAGAGTTCACCCGTCTATCCAAATATGCACTAGAGATGGTGGATGATCAGAGGGCTCGAGTGATCAGGTTTGTACATGGGATAGTAGACCATCTGGTCAGGGATTGCAGGATCGCTATACTTCACTGGGATATGGATTTCTTGCAATTGATTCTATACGCCCAGCAGATAGAGGATGTACAGGTGAGTGAGTGGGAGAGAGAGGCCAAGAGGGCCAGGACCGACAATTTTGGGTTCTCCCAGCAGAGGCCTGGTGGTAGGCACCATCAGCAGTTCTAACGAAGATCATCAGCCCCAACGCCGTCAACAGCAAGTGTGCCATCCAGATCTAGGCGCGACCAAAGGGGACGAGCATCAAGCTCTCGAGGTCAGGGGATCAGATCCGTCGAGCCCAGTTTTTCATGTTGTTACAAGTGTGGCAGAAGGCACACTAGTCAGTGCTTAGTAGGTACAGATGCTTGTTTTGGGTGTGGGAAGCCCATACATATGCTCAGAGATTGTCCAGCAGCTAGACAGGGCCATGGTAGAGGTCGAGACCCAACTACTAGTTAAGCAGCCAAAGTAGCACGCTAGCTTAGCAGGATGCATCCACTAGTGCATGTGGTGGTCAGCGTCAAAATAGATTGTATGCCCTCGCATCTCGTCAACAGCAGGAGACTTCACTAGATGTGGTTACTAGTATGTTGCGAGTATTTCACTTTGATGTATATGCATTGTTAGATCCAAGGGATACTTTATATGTTGTGACGCCCTATGTTGCTAGTAGTTTTGGAGTCTATCCTGAAATCCTATTAGAACCCTTCTCATTCTCTACTCCAGTCGTTCATTCAGTTATAACTCAATGGGCAAATAGAAATTGCCCTATCATAGTCCTTCAGAAAGTCACTTCAGTAGATTTAGTAGAGCTAGCAATGACATATTTTGATGTTATTTTTGGCAAGGATTGGCTACAAGCATGTTATGCCTCAGTAAATTATAGAACCCATGCGGTAGAGTTCTAGTGTCCAGGTGAGCCAGTCCTAGAGTGGAAGGGTAGTTCAGCTGTACCGGTAGGTCATTTAATTTCCTACCTTAAGGCCAAAAAGATGATCTCTAAAGGTTGCGTGTACCATCTAGTTAGGGTTAAGGATGCTACATCTGAAACCTCGACTATCCAGTCAGTTTCTATAGTGTACGAATATCTATAAGTATTTCTAGATGATTTACTAGGAATTCCTCCCGAGCGAAAGATCGATTTTGGTATTGACCTTTTTTCCGATACGCAGCCTATATCTATTTCTCCTTACAGAATGGCTCCAGCTGAGTTAAAGGAGTTGAAGGATCTTTTATAAAAAGGTTTCATTAGACCTAGCAAGTCCATGTGGGGTGCACTAGTCCTCTTTTTCTGGAAGAAGGATGGTTCCCTTCGAATGTGCATTGACTATCGGCAGTCAAACAAGGTCACCGTTAAGAATAGGTATTGCCTCCCTAGAATTGATGACTTGTTTGACCAGCTTCAGAGTACCAAGTGTTTTTCAAAGATAGACCTCTAATCTGGATATCATCATATCAGGGTTAGAGAGAATGACATCCCGAAGACAGCCTTCAGGACTCGGTATGGTCACTACGAGTTTGTAGTTTTGTCTTTTGGACTAATGAATGCTCCTGCATCTTTTATGGAATTGATGAACGGGGTTTACAAGACATATTTGGACATGTTTTTGATTATGTTCATAGATGACATTCTCATATACTCTCGGAGCGAAGAGGAGCATGTCGCTCATTAGAGGGTGGTGCTTCAGACTCTTAAGGATCGCTAGTTGTATGCTAAATTTAGCAAGAGTGAGTTTTGGTTAAACTCAGTAGCATTTTTGGGTCATGTGGTATCTAGTGAGGGTGTGCAGTTGGACTCTCAAAAGATAGAAGTTTTGAAGAATTTTCCTAGACCAGTGAGTCCTTCGGGGATATCAGGAGTTTCTTGGGCTTGGCTGGTTACTACAGGTGGTTTTTGGAAGGATTTTCATCCATTGCAGCACCGTTGACTAAGTTTACCTAGAAAAAAGTGAAGTTTCAATGGTCGGAGGTCTGTGAGAAGAGCTTCCAAGAATTGAAGACTCGACTCACCTCAGCACCAGTGTTAACTCTACCTGAGAGTACCGATGGGTTTGTGGTATATTATGATGCCTCAAGGATCGGTCTTGGTTGTGTATTAATGCAACATGGTAAGGTTATAGCTTATGCTTCTAGGCAGCGGTAAGTCCATAAAAAGAACTACTCAACTCAAGACCTAGAGTTGGCGGCGGTAGTATTTTCCTTGAATATTTGGAGATCCTATCTATACAGGGTCCATGTGGATTTGTTTATGGACCACAAAATCTTACAGTACATCTTTACCCATAAGGATCTAAATCTACATCAAAGGAGGTGGTTGGAGATTCTTAAGGATTACAATATGAGTGTCCTTTATCATCCGAACAAGGCTAATGTAGTGGTAGATTCTCTTAGCAGGATTTCTATAGAGAGTGTGTCCCATGTAGATGAGGAGAGGAAAGAGTTAGTGAAGGATGTGCATCGGCTTGCACGACTAGGAGTTCGTCTTGTTGACTTGACAGATAGTGGTTTCATTATTCAGAATGGATCAAAATCTATCTTGGTGACTGAAGTCAAAGCTAGAAAAGATGAGGAACTATTTTTGTAAAGTTGAAGGAAGCTGTTCAGAATCATAAGGTGGAGGTCTTCTCCCAAGGGGGAGATGGTGTACTACGATATCAGGGTCGTTTGTGTGTACCGGTGTTGATGACTTGAGGGGGCAGATGTTGCATGAGGTTCATGGTTCCAAATATTCTATACACCCAGGTGCCACCAAGATGTACCATGACCTATGGGAAGTCTATTGGTGGAATGGCATGAAGAGGGACATAATAAAGTGTGTGGCAAAGTGTCTGAATTGTCAATGGGCGAAAGTTGAGCATTAAAGACCTAGAGGTGTACTTCAAGACATCAGTATCCCTACTTGGAAGTGGGAGGAAATCAATATGGACTTCATTACAGGGTTGCCTCGGACTCGCCAATAGTAAGATTCTATTTGGGTTGTTATAGACAGGTTGCCTAAAGAAGCTCATTTTCTATAGGTCAAGACTACCGACTCAACAAAGGATTATGCTAAATTGTATATTTGAGAGTTAGTTCGGTTTCATGGAGTAACCTTTTCCATCATATTAGATAGAGGTACACAGTTTATCTCCTAGTTTTGGAGATCGTTTCAGAAGGGACTTGGTACTCAAGTCAAGCTTAGTACAACTTTTTACCCGTAGACAGATGGGCAGGCTGAACGGACCATTCAGACTCTTGAGGACATGTTGAGAGCGTGTGTGTTTTCTTTCAAGGATAGTTGGGATGATCATTTACCTCTCATCGAATTTGCATATAACAACAGTTATATTCCAGCATTCAGATGGCTCCATTTGAGGCTCTTTATGGGCGGAGATGTAGATTGGCTATTAGATGGTCCGAAGTCGGTGAAACTACGTTGATAGGACCAGATTCAATTCAGGAGGCTATGGAGAAAGTTCATCTTATAAGGGAAAGGTTGAAAACATCTCAGAGTCACCAAAACTCCTATGCGGATGTGAGGAGTAGAGAGCTTGAGTTCGAAGTTGATGATTGGGTGTTTTTGAAGGTATCTCCCATGAAGGGAGTGATGAGGTTCACAAAGAAAGGGAAACTTATCCTTCGGTATGTTGGCCAGTATAGGATTGTGAGATGTGTTGGCAAGGTGGCCTATGAGTTGGAGTTGTTCTCAGAATTGACTTCAGTATCCAGTTATTCATTTGTCATTTTTAAAGAAATTTATGAGTGATCCAACTTTGGTTGTTCCGGTGGAGAGCGTAGGTGTGAAGGATAACCTTAGCTATGAAGAGGTTCTGATTGAAATACTTGATCATCAGGTTCGGAAGCTAAGAAATAAAGAAGTAGCTTCAGTAAAGGTTTTGTGGAGGAATCATCAGGTTGAGAAGCTACATAGGAAGCCGAAGCAGATATGAAGGCTAAATACCCGCATCTATTCCCTTTTGATTAAGTTCCAACTTGAGGTATTGGTTTCCTCCTTAGTACCTTATTCAGTTTCATGTACAGTTTATGTGTCCCAGTTTCTTTCATGTCAATGTATATATGTGTGACTCATGAATTCAGTTCAGTCATGTATTTTAGTTTGGAGTCAGTCACTCCGTCAGTTTTCAGATTTAGATGTTCACTATTTGAGATGTCAGTTCCATTCCCTAGCTTTTTAGTATGTTCATTCACATTCGAGGACAAATGTTCCCAAGGGGGGAGATATTGTAATACCCCAAAAACCAAAAGATCAGACCTAAGAGTTTAAACAGAGAAAATAGAAAAATTTTCACCAAGTCACAGGATGAGTCGTCTAGTGATCCGTGAGGAGACTTCATGAGTCTTTAAGTGACTCTTGAACTAAAGGGAGAATTGGCAGGAACTCGTGGTTAGGGGGTGACCACAAGAGAAGAAAAATTCATGGTCAGGGAAATGAGTCGTTAAGTGAGTTGTGGTCAAGATGGTCTATGATTCAAGGTTTAATTTCCCGAATATGCCATAAGAGGCAGCCACGAGTCATGAAGTGACTCCACAACTAGTGGATTTGGTTGTGGTTAGGAGCAGGATTTGAAGTTTTAAATTTGGGGCAGTGTAATTCACGAGTGAGTCACTGTTCGTCGGTCTGGATGACTACACACAAGTGCACGTGGTCGATCAAGTAGTAAAATGGCTCAAGTAAGCCAAGTATCGATCCCACAGGGACTGGACTACGGTATCAATCTAATCAAGTGTTTATAAACTTTAACTCTAAAAATGCAGACAACAGTGTGAAGAAGATTTTGATATTTTGTTTCCTAATTTATACTAAGTCTAAAACGAATATACAATTTGAGT